>JACXSJ010000879.1:0-150234 GCA_014851325.1 Pentalonia nigronervosa | reverse complement strand
TAGGTACCTATAACTGATTCACGACGCATTATGTGTCTTTCTAAAAAACGGAATGGGGGTCTCGGTAAACGAGTCCTGTATAATGGTCCACTGTTAGGAGGACGTTAAAAGAGGACTTTTAACGTGTTATTTTTTTCGCCATTTTAATAATGAGTCTGTTTATTGGTATTTTAATATATTGTATTGTATATCGACAAATATATTTTTCGTCGTCATTATTATTTGTCATAACGTTGTATTTAGTATCGAAAGTTTTTGGATTCAAATTTTATAATCGTTATTTGAATGTCTATTAGGTAATGAACATGTATCTACTCTGATGTACGAAACAACAATGTGGACAGTAGTAGGTAGACAGTAGTATCATAATATTGTACACAGGTAAAAATGGTCGTTATGGTGGACTGATAGTATACTAGGCCTATTAATGCGTCACATATGTTTGTCGCGGTGATTTATCAAATGAAGAAATATTCAAGCAACATATCGTTTTTGCGTATCATTTTTGCGTTTACATTTCGCTGCCGTTTCCGGTTTATGTAATTTTGGTTAATAACCTCTACAGCACCACATTTTTAGAAGAAAAATATTCATTCCAATTCTAGCAGTACTTACACTGATCTTTAACTCAAAAAAACATTTTAATTATCCTTAACACGTTGAATAAGGGAACAATCAACCCATATTTTTTGTTTTTGTCTTTTCGTTTATACAGAATAATAACAATAATAATATTGTAATCGTTTGGAACGCAACTAGTTCGTCCGCACACGAATTCGGTTGACGACGCCGTCGCTATAAAGGTACAAGCAGCGTTATTGAAGTATTTGGTGGGGGATATACTGGGTGTGGCCCTGCGATGTGGATGCCTGACGACAATTACCTTTTTGTCCGAAACGGTGTAGGTATAATAAAAATACATTCTTACAACTGAATTGTCCTACAGCATGTGAAAACATGAGTTTTATATTCTATGGCCACGTATCAGAACATTGTTGAATATCGCGTCGTATTGCATTGAAATATTCAATACATATATCATAAAATATTAAACAATTTCTTCTGTTAATATGAATTCCTTAGTTAGATCCCAAAACCTACACAGGAAATTTTATGATTCTTATAAAGATATAAGATATGAGTTTTATTATTTATTAATGAAATGTGTATTCCATATGAATATTCATTTAATTATTATGTTCTTTACGCAGATAATGACTAACTCAGTTCAAATTAGTGCGTAATTTGAATGCCCGAAGTTACTCAAATATTATATAACTTATCTTTGTCTAAGGTTGTACTATTTACTAGATACACAGTGCAATTATTTTGTTGTCATATCATCAATGTCAATATCTTTCTCTCAAAAAAAATTTGAAAATTTGTTAAAAATTATAAACCTAAAAACCGGTTACACGTAGGTACGTTATTAAACTAACAGTAAATTTTTAACTAATAATATGGTAGTGGTTCATTGAAAAAAGCTATTACTTATCTATTTTAATTTTTGCAAAGCAATTAAAACGGTATTTAGTGTAAATATACCAGAAGTTCAATCAATGGCGTGTTCAACAGGTTGGCTTAGTAGGTCCGCACTTACCCTGATTTTGAACCCTTAAATATACCCAAAATATATTTATTCATTATATAAATTATTTTTATAAGCAGGCCTGTCCTGAATTTTGATCCTGAATACGCCCCTGAGTTCGATGTTTTAAAAATGATGATTGAAGACTGGTAAAAAAAAATCTTAACTATGATACAAGAATTTTTAAGACTGCAATATTGAGTTCAAACACTACCTATTATAAATAGTAGGTATAAAAATATGCATCCTAGACCTTAACACGAATACATATAATTACTTATAATATAGTTAAACTTAAAAATCAGTAGGTGAAAAATTTTAAGCATGTACAATATATATACATTTTATTTATTTGAATATTGTAATTAAAATGCAATGAAACTACAGACGAGCACAACAGTTACCTATTATATAATAATGTATTAAATACGTACATTTTACTTATCTAAGTCAAGAATTTCATTCAATATTTTCTATTTTTTCTATGATAACAGTCGTATCTATAATAATTTAAAATAGTCTAAACTAGCTGTTTTTATCTAAGATTGTAAGACCGTAGACATATCAACTATTCAAATTATAATTAAAATCATGTATAAGGTACTTATGGATATAATTTTCTGTAAGATAATAATGACCTTGTTGTAAAATATCATAAGTTAGTTATCAGTTACTATATTAGTTTAATGATACACTGCCTATGTTATAACTACTATCGTTTATTAATATACTTTGGTGTAAAATATAAGCCACAGTTATCATATTAAGTTTAATGAGTAATGACATATTTTGTTATAATTATAATTTATTAATACAACTAGGTATATTATAAATATAACATTTTTTAAAAATTTCATAACTTATTGAATATATTCAATATTATAATATTTTAATTTTTAAATGAATTCATAATGAACAAAAATTGAAAAGTAAATTAAAAATTAGCTACAGTTAGTCTGCTTTTAAAATAATTTTCATATACAGCATTAATTGCTGCATATATTAGAAGCCCCGTTTATCCCATGACTTAAAGATGTATATAAATAAACTTCATTTAAATTTAAGCTATACACTTGTTATATCAGAATTTTTATATTTCTTAACGAAGTTTCTTAAAACATATTAAAATACAACTTAAGAAACAAAATAATAAATAATAATGTTCATAGAAAACAAAAACCTTATCAATAATAATCGATAACTTGATAATTCGTCTTTATAGGTATTAATTTAAAATATTAAACGACTTCCAAAATTCTTTTTTTATGTGAATATGAAATCATATTTCAATAATTTGCATGTATTAGTTTAACTTGTAAACCCAAAGTTACAGTTTTATATTTATTTCATACTTTTTATTTATATTTTATTTAATGCATCATAATATGTATTTCTAACATGATTTTGATACTATATTAATATTTATTCAACAGAACAAAATTATTATTAATAGCAAACTCGTAAATAAATAAGTGATAAATTAAAAAACAAAGTTCATTAAATATATTGGTCTACTTTTATAATCATATGCAACTATAATTATAATTAATAATTACATATGATACTTATATGAATTATGATTATGGGGTATAAATATAAAATATTTAAAAACATAATTGGACTTTAGTAGATGATATATATATACCAGCAGTTAGTAGTTACACTACACATCTGTATTTTCCTTAAAATATAATGCTTATGTATGACATATGCATATTAAAGCAATACCAAGTTCATTACCTAGCAAATAAGCGTGAGGTAGGATATACGGTTAGGTTAGGTTATTCATGCAATTTTAATTATATAATTTTAGTGTAACTATTATGTTTTTGTAACGACAGACAAAGAGAACTCTATTATATAGTCTCTCTCTCTCTCTCTCTCTCTCTCTCTCTATAAATATATATATGTATGTATAGACTATTAATATATAAATCAATGCTAAAACCCATATGGTCCTATGGTTTCCAAATATGGGGATGTGCCAAGCCTTCTTAAATACATACCACTAGGCCTTCCAGTAAATTTCCCTTCATCAAATAACATCTGCATTCTGCGTTATTGTACGTCTCAAATCTTTCATTACACAAAGACCTAAAAATTGAAACAGTTTCTTTCACAGCTTAATACTACTACAAAAAAATGTCACACCAAATCAATCAGCCATAGCTTAACTTAAAAGCCAGTGAAACAATTTCAGGTAATCTCTCACGTCAACTAAAAGGAAACTGGTGTCAAGATCTCTTGAATCCCGACCTGTATTAATTAACTAAACTAAACTCCCCCCTCCACTATTCAGAGTTTTTATACTGGCGGGCATTCATCCTCACGTAAATTAGTGGTTTTGTCATCTTTAATTAAGCTATCATATTTACTTATTGTATATAATAATATTACAGATTGTAAATATATTTTTGTTTTAAAAAAAAAGGATACATATAGTTGTATAGAGTATTTATGTAAAGTTTTAGAATTTGAGCTAAGGGAGGAAATGAGGAATAACTTGGTTTTACAATGATGAGCAGAAAGTTATTGAGTAGACAATTTAATGTAATATGCAGGTTTCCTCAATATATTTTTTTTAATTTTTATAAGATACTGAAGTTTAAATTTTTACCAAACGCGTCAAAATTGATAACATTTGCAAAAAATGTACTTATACCTAGTTTTCAATTTAAATGCTTAGGTTTGAAAATTTAATAGAAAGTTGACACCATAAGTTATTCTTTTATAAATTAAAAATATCGATAATACACGTATAAAACGTTTTGTTTCATTCACTCTTTAGAAATAGATGCTGATATTGACCCATCCCTTTTGGTCAAAATTGTTTTTTCAAATACAATTATTTATGATTGAATTCAAAATTAATGCATTCGTTATAGTGACCTATTTATTGATACTCTCGGAATCTACTATACATCAGATGTAAGTTCTCTAGTTTTTTTTTTTATTCGATTTATAGGATATAAATACTGGACAAAATCAGTAAGTACTAATCAAACCAGTAGATAATTGCCAATGCCATTAACTTCTTATCCAGTTTGCATTTAGAGGTTTTTATACTTTGTTTTTATGATTATACATAACATTTTATGATTAAAATATGTTAACTTGGTTTAATATATTTAATTTTCTTTTTTAATTATGAAGATTTCCTACTTTTTGAAGTACTTAATCATATTGTAGATACTACTAATAATATTATATTTTGTACCTACATCTTCTTTTAACATCTAGGTATACGTCCATAAATTAAAGTGATTTGTTGCAAAATATGTCAATATATTTTATATAAATAATACACACTACTACTAGTGCATTACGCAGTATTTTATTTGACTATAATGAAGTTGGCATTTATAATAATAAATAGTATTTTTTTTTTTTAATTTTTTTATTTGTAGTGAGGCTTTAGTATTGCGTGTTATTAGCCTAAAAAAAGTATTATAATAAATTAGTATTATATGATATATTTCGTATAATATTATTCAAAGATTCAAAAAACCGGCCTGTTGCGACACCATACAGTAGTATGCATATACGCCGTATTTTAAAATGTTTAAATGCATATGTCGTGTTTTATTATCGAACCTGATAGGATTAGATTTTGAATAAACAATTAGGTATAAGTTGTGAGTTATGATATTTTGAACTATAGATTAATGTACCTATTTAGATTTAAAATAATTGTAATTGTATTTGGAAATATGGTTCGAGATAGAATTATATGATTTTTATTATGAAACAAAACATATTTAAGTATCTTTAGTCATAAGTTTGGAGAAATATTTACGAGTCCGTAACATTAACATAAATAATTTTTAGTGAAAACGTTTTAATTAATTATATAAACTATTCGGGTTGTTCCTACAAAAAAATAAAATATATTGGGAAACAGAAATCAAATAATTAAATTACTAAAACAAGAAGGAGCCTAGTAAATCGGTCTAAAACATACACAAATTCCAAGGATTGACATTAATATAAATTAAATATAAGTACGAACAACATTCTTTTCTTAAAGAATTTGAAAAATATGAAAAATTGAATAATACGAAAATCGGCCTTGAAAAAAAAGTTGTATCCAGTTTAAAAACATAACATTGTAAAATTAATATATTCTTCTCTCCACTCAGAATCTAAAATTAATTTAAATTTGAATATTTGCAGTAGGCGCCTATAATTTTTTTGTAAGACAATATACTACAATATTTTACTTTATTTATGACATTTAGTTTATTCTTCCTATTACAGCTTTCTATTATAATAAAGTAAATAATAAAATAATTGATGCAAGATGAATGTAATGCATATCATAGTGAAAACAAATATTATTTTATCGATTTTCAAATGTTATTTAATAAATTTAAATATTGATTTTTTTTTTTTTGGACTAGGCCTACTTTTTTTTCTTTCAATCCGGCCAGTGACCGGTACGGACAAAAGGTTGTAGGGAGATCACCCCACTCCCGTTTAGGTCTAGGCCATAATTTTTTTAAGTAGGTACTTAATTCTAATAATATCATTAATTGTTTTTATGATGATTGTAATATTACAATAAATTAAACACATTTGCTAGCAATAGAATTTCATATAAACATAGTACAAATCCTATAATATCATATAAATATTTTTTTAATCCCTCTCCCCTATTTGAACAACTTTTGGACCCGCTACTGCAGAATCCTGTCTTGATTGTAAATAGTAGAGTAAGTGGAACCCAATGACATGTATCAAAAATAAAAATATATTGGTGTTGCTTAAATAATTCTAGATATGATCTACTCCTCATATTAGTATACCTACTGATAAAATGCCTTATTGTTCTACTATCGATACCCATCTACTTATATTTGATATGTTGTCTGTTGGGACAACAGACCTTACATACTTTTTATACGTATTTTGAAAACAAACTTGTATGTAGGTAGGTAAAGGCATATTATATTTAAGCATATAACGTATATCGATGTATAAATATATAAGATACAACTTTACTATATTTAATTTTAAGTTAATAAATGTTTACTAGTTTATTGATTATTGTTATAAATATTTTTACATTAAATCAATAAATAATATTACTATATAAGATATAGGAGATAGGTGTAATAAGTATCTATTTAATATATTATTGTTTATAAATTTGAATTTTACCATTATAAATAAAAATCTTTATACAGATATAATTAGCTCATTTGATTTTGTGCTATACATTTAAAGAACTTTGTAAAAAAAAAAATAATTTTAAATGTTGGCTGTTTTTGATTTAAAAGAGATTCAGATTAAAAATATAATATAAAATATTACAAGTTGTGATAAAATATAAAATATCATTTATAATACAAAAAAAAAAAAAAAAATAATTGCACATTAAAAAATGTATAATAATTGTATATACATGTTTTGTATAAATGATTTTTATTTTATATGTATTTCTTTTATCTCCTTTATTTAAGAATAATTTTTCACGTGTATTAGTTTTTACTTATAATTTAAGGTTTATACACTTAAGTTTAGATAAATATCTGTAGATTTAGGCCAACCGATGAAGTGGCAGTGTAGGAAGTTTAAAGTAGATTATAAAATTTAAAATTAGTTCATGAAATCAATTATTTCAAACTAATTGTTTTTGAGTATTATCCTTTTCTTTGTGTAGTATATTTTCAGATACCAGTGCCATTTCGCCATCATTATTAAATACAAACAACGATGAATATCTTGGGGCACTTTCTACCACATCTTCGTACTTAGGCGGAGATTCTAATTCCTATACAAACAAAAAAATATCGTTAAATAATTAAATTAATTAACACGTATTGGAAAAATACACACGCACACACATATCGGAAGGCAGGCATACCTACATCTAACAAAACGCCGTCGCCGTGGCATGTTATAATGAAATAGACTATAGTCATTCTTATTTTATCCCTATTGTAAATTTGTGAATATTTTTATGTGGTGAATTTAAATTAGTTTAAATATTCGTCAAAAGAAATTTTTTATAATACTGTCATTATTTTAGATGAGAGAACATATATTTTTTTCCTATATAGATACTTTATTGTTAGTACAATGACATCATTAACAACAGTTGGCAACAACTGACAATAAACATACAGTTTTAAAAAAAAGCATATGTGAATGCTAACTGTTATTTGTCGATGTACAAATACTAAGCTTTACAACAATTGTTTTTAAATCCCAGAGTAATATTTTTATGGTCAAGTATAGAGATAAACAGGAAAAACTGTTGACCGGAAATTAAAAATTTGAATTTACCAATAAAAAGTGTATAATTTATTATAGATGATCATTGCAGATTACATCCATAGGTAAGGTTCGTAGGGAATTATTATTTTTATAACTTATAAGCAAAAACAATACATTAATGTATAGTATGTTAAACTTGCGAATTGACACTCGTGTATACAACGTGTAACTCTTAACGTGTATATCTGTTGTATATGTTATATAGGTAGATAAATTAATGAATTATAAAATAAATATTTTAAGAACCTTATTCGTTTTTATTCTATTCTATATTCAGTATGATTCTATTTAATATTTTATACACGTTTTAGTAATTTAATTTTGTTTATTATCTAGCTGGTATAATTATTTTTAACAGATTTAATTATTATTAAATTTAAAACTATTATAGTGAAAATTTGGGAAACATTTAATCATATTTTATGTATTACGTAAATATAATATACAATTTGCAACATATTTAACTGAATGATGGAATACCGACATAATCATCTCATTTTTGAAGATAATTTAATAAATCTAGCTTTTTGAATCTTTTAAATTTATTTTTAATTTCTACAAGCCACATATTTCTAGAATTTTAGCTCAAACATATTATATCAATATAATGAATATATATCGAGCACATCAAGATCGAATCATCAAACCATTCAAATTGTTGAAAATATTCACAGTTTTTTTATTATATTATTATATTTATATTATGAAAAGTAAAAAAATCTTAGAGATATCCAGTTATCTATAATATTCTAATCCTACTTTGACAAAATTATAAAATTTTCAATTACATTTGAATACCGACTCTTAATATTCTACCATTCCAATTTATGGCTGATCAGAAGATCAAAATAATATTATAATCTGTTTTAATGCATTCCAACATTATATAATATTATATATGATATATTCAATCGATAATTTAATTCTGAATAATCAATGAGTATAGGTATTAGCTATTAGGTAATAGGTACTTGTTATAAGACGTAAGAAAAATAAAGTAATTTATAATATTTAAGAAATTCATCTCATCTGGTTGTCTTAGGCGTGATAAATATTATTATTTTCAAGGCGTTTTTTAACAGAGTAAATAATAAGAAACTATATCAAGTTTTTCTTAAATATTATAATAATATATAATAAAATATAAATTAACATATAAATGTAATAAAAAAACTAGTTGTGTGTACATTAAATAAATAACCAGCAATATGACAAAAGCTTTATATTTGTTTCGGCACAAGATTAAGTGGTCGGAAATTGCATTTTCTCTGTTAACGATACACAATAAACGAAACAAATGCGTTTTGATTACAATAATTATTACTGCTGGCGTGTAATATCATTGATTATAATAAAAATACCAAAGTGTACATCAGTATACTTAATAATTATACTTAACCAATGGTAATATACAATAGCGTGGGAAAGCGATTACAGCTGTACTTTTGGTCCCTAATAATGACTTGACCTATCTAAGTATAGAGTACGCTGAATATCGAATAGACAGGGGTCAAGGGCGTAATTACGAGTATTTAATTTAATTTTTTTTGGGGGGAGGGGGGTCTTCAGTGTGTACGGTTGCACCTCATACTTTTCAAATAGTCTCAAATAATGCACCAATATTTATATAATTAAATTTGAATTGTAATTTGTTTTAAAGTAAATAAACATATAACATTCTATTACTTAATAATTGATTAAAAGTATTTTTCATCGTTCAAAAAATATGTTAAGTCATATACGCACTACCATGAGTGATGAAAGACTAAACGATCTCATGGTTCTTAATGTTGTAAAAGAAGAAGTTAACAAATCAATCAAAGACAATGTAGATGTATTTGCTGAACTTAAAATTCGTGGGTATCCGCTTTTTTGAAATATAATTTTTTTTCCTAAGACATTTTACTTTTACAAAACAATAAATAAAATATTTATTTATATTATGTTATATTTTTATATAATTAATAATAATTGATTAAAGTAAATATTATGTGCTTTATTTTGTTGTATTCAATTTGTGTTCTTCAATCTTTTAATACATTACTTATTGATTTTCACAGTTAAAGTAATCAATATTTTATTATATTTTATTTTTGAAATTACTTTTTACTAAATACTATTTATGTTGATACAGTCCATGGTCTATGGCAAAAATTTAAAGCAGGATAATATACATAGTTGTATCTATTTTTATATGGCCTGGTAAAATTTCAAAATGGCATGCTTGAAACCTTGCACACCAGAAAAAAACTCGGAATTACACCCCTGTGAGAGGTGCAACAAGATATGCATCTGATCACATTTAGTTAAACTAGGCGGTCGTGGTAATTGCGGCTACCTATTATAATAGTATTATAGCAATGTAGGAATTATATTTTATTATATTGATTGAACTTCAAAAATTAAAACATTACTACAAACATATTTTAATATAATTTACCTACACTGAAAATAACAATAATAATATTATTATGTAGGTACAAAAGTTATACATTAAAAACTCTTAATTTTAGGTAGGTAATGATTTCAATTGCGTAGAAAATATAATTAAGTAGAAATATAATTTAAAAACCGTCTTTATTAAAATATTTTTTTTACGACTTTGACTACAAAGACTATTAGTTATTTGTAAATTTTTGTAAATCTAAAAAATAATTTGTATAAAATATTTTTTATAAGTCTGTGACTTCTTATAAATTTATAATTATTGGTTTTTAGTATTTTTAACTAAGTAAATCAAAAATTTCTCATAAATATATTTATATAAAAAAATATTAATACATACATATATATATTCTTTTATGTTAAAAAATATATTAGTTTGAGAAGTTTAATTTCTATAACTATTCATTTATAGGGATTCTTAAAATGAATATATAATATATAGATTTCATGATTTAAAACCTTTCAAACAATATTTAAAAAACTCTAATTAGAATGATGTGGACATTTTATTATAATCTTTATTACTGTGAACTATCTTTAATCCTAGCTCTATCATGTGCACATTCTCGGCTTTTGTTGGGAAAGTAGCAAATTAGTCTATACATTATTTTTTTATTAATTATGTTTAAGTTCTATTATAACCGTAAGAATGTATTCATAACATGTATTATGAAAATTTTTTGCAATGTTGTAATATTACAAATAATATAAATTAACGCATTCAATTGCCTACAATGATATCGAGATGGCTCTTGAAAGCTCTAAAAAAGAACCGATAAAATTATGGTAAAGAATTACTTTACACGATACATTGTTTGAAGTGCATAGCGCAAACATTTTGTACTATAATATAGGCACATAAAGTATATATAATGTTATTAAGTTCGATGGGACTTCAACAATATTCTTATAATTGTAATATATTATGAAAAGTCAATTTAAAACGTATTTAACGACAACCGCAAAAGATAATTTGATTAATTTCGATATCGCGCATGGGAAATATATATATAAATATATTCATACAATTATTATCTATAGATAATAACTAATAAGTAATAACTCACGGTTCCTTCCTATTTGGAATTTAAGTTACTTAGATATACCAAATTATATATTTAAAGTTAATAACATTTTTAATATAATTGGTCATGATTTCAGACTTGTTTATATTATATTATATACCTACTTTACGTATATTATATGCATGTATATAAAAGTACAAAGTGTCCGCGTTTTGCACATTTAATGCTCGACTGTATACAAAGTGACCTAGAACCCAAAATCCAACACCCGAAACTCTTTTACGCGGACAAACCATCAATACAATAATATAATCCGCAGAACACCCGATAATGAAGTTTTACGTTTGTTATTGGTTTTGACGCGCTATGCTCACCGTGTCCAGGATCCTCTTCTTGCGTTTCTCGATCATTTTCATCACCATGATCGTGGGGCTGATGATCAACATGATCACCGCGATTGCAATCATCACGACGCCAGCCACCACGGCGGGCGCGCCGTTCTCGTCGAACGACTTTTCCGCCACCGCCGACGTCCCGTGCTGATGTTGGCCGGTGTCCGTGGCCGAGGTCGATGTCTCGTTGTTTTCGCCGATTGCCACGCCCGAACCGCCGCCGTACGATTTGCTGCCATACGACGGCGACGGCTGTTGCTGCGAGTTAGCGTTCACCTGATTCAGGCCCCTCCGCAACAGCATCGCGCTAACCGTACACCAAGCGATCACTTGCGATACCATGACCAAGTACTTGGCCAACGCGTTGCCGTTGATCGGCATCACGCTCACTCTTCAATTTCCCGGCAAACGTTGCTGTCCATCGCTTCTACAAAAATCGCGAATTGTACACTTACAGTATATATACCTGTAGCCATTTATTATAAATACTATAATATTATTTTATTATTTAGCATTCATAATCGATGCTAAAACTTACATGTACTTCTTAAGTAATCCAAGTCTATAATAATATACTCGTATCGGGTTTGGTTAGGTAATAATTATATGTTTTAATAAATGTACTGGTTTACAAATATTATTTTGTATTTCTATTAAGTAAAAATATAATAATATTTTCATCAATAATTAGGTACTTTTAGTTATAGGTAGCTCGTCGAGCTAGCCATTTACGTATTTGTTTAATCCATTTTTAAATGCATCCCATATCATGTTTTTCAACCGACTTTTTATCCGCCTTATATTAATTGTTTTTTTCCCGGCGTCTATAATTACAACAAATATTTTATCTTTGGTAGTTCTTTTACGAGTTTATTAATTTTCAATCGTTTTGTAGACTGAAGTCTTCAGTTAACACGCATCAGTCGACTATTTTTTGTACATACACCTAAGTATTTGTATTTTTATATTATATATTTTTAATACACTCTTAACCATATTACAAAGTTTATACTTTAATGCATAGACATTTAACTCTGTTCATAGTCTCCCACACCCCTAGTCATTATTTATTTATTATTATAACAGCTAAACCGATTTTCGATATACATGGACTATGAATGCGACTATTAAGACAGAATGAAAAATGTATCACTATATTATTAATTATTAACTAGGCTTACTATTCTTATATAAAAAAAAATTATCTTATACATATCGAACAATAAGTAATAATTTAGTATACAATTGACACATTTTCGTTTTTAAACGTACATTGAGTGTCATTACATTTTAATTTTTATCTTGCCATGTTAAATATAACTTAAAAACTTATAATGCAAGTTAATACGTTTTTTACTGATTTAAAATTCCATCCCTATGAGTTACTAGCTTATGACAACTTGAACTATATTACATCATTTAATACTATAATTGGATCAAAAACAATATAAAAAAAATAAACTTACAAATATTGTAATAGTTTAAGTATTTGTATAGCCTCTATCATAAGTGTACCTATATTAATTATCAGTGGAAGACATAAGTGCCAAAATAAGATAAGAAAAAAAGGTCGTATCATACGAAAGTGCCAAAATCCTAGGTACCCGTTACTTAGATCGGTGAAACACGATTGCGTGAACATTTAATATTCAACGATTGTGTACGATTTTTATCTGAAACTTTAAAGCACTGTTGCCATTTGATTTGAACTAATAGAAGACACAATTTAAGAATAATTAATTAAAATTAATTAACAAATGGATTAAAAAATGTTCATTGAACTTATAACGCTCAATTTCATAGTTCATATCCTTCATGTAGTTATTTCAATTATAAAAGAAACGCAAGAGGAAACATATATAAAAATGCAATCAGCATTTAAAGGTCAAATTAACAAAATGGAAAATGCTGATTTAATTCGTATAAAAGAAACTATGAGAGAATATAATAAGTATAAAATTCATAAAAATATTATAACAAATTTGTTAAAAATTAATTACAGTAAATTCTTATTATGACGAACGTCGATATCCGAAGTTTTCGTAATCTTGAACTCGAATTAAATCCCCTTGAAATAATTACCATTATAATAAAACTCGATACCTTAAACTTTATGATATATCGAACTTTTTTTATTCCCCTTGGCCTTCGACGTAACGAGAGTTTACTGTATTTAGTGATGCCAAGGTATAAAATTTTAAATTTAATACACTTTTACAATACATTACCATAACTTTTATTATTTTTAATTATTTTATTTTGTATAGTAATCTAAAAATTTCTTTTATAATAATATTAAAATAAAATAAAATAATAAGTTTTTAAAATATATTATATTTATTTTAAGCTGAAAACTTAAATGTGGCAATGTTGCACAGCAAATCATACGCAATCCTATGATTTTTGGGGTTAAATTTTGAAATTAATTGTTGTATGCAATCGTGTTCCTAAAAAGGTGCAACGTACGCAATCGTGTGGTACCCACCTAGGTACCACTTAGGTAATTTAGAATTACAATAAACTCTCATTATGTCGAAGCTCAAGGGGAACAAGTTCAATATATCAAAAAGTTCGAGGTATGAAGTTTTATTATAATGGTAATTATTTCAAGGGGATTTAATTCGAGTTCGAGATTACGAAAAATTTGAGATATTGACGTTCGACATAATAAGAATTTACTGTATGTCATTTAAAAACTTCAAACGTTTAATCTTAATCGACAAATGTATTATCTGATTATGATAGATTACCACATAATGTTTGAGCAGTTTTGTGTTATAAAATATTGTTAGTACTCTAATAATATTATATTTATTTTTATGTATATTATATTTTAACGAATGTTGACAATTTTAATATTTTTAAACATCTACTTATAAAAAATGTATAGAATATTGATTTTGGCGCAAATCTTATGTTATTTTTATACCTTTGTCACTTATGTCATATAGCCATTAGTTTTTTTACTGGTAGGAAAACCCGTAATTTGCTATAGTATCCCATATCGGCCAAATTTTAATATTAATAAATTATAATGACCTTATCACATTTTTTGACGAATTAGGAAATAAGGTATTATCTTATTTAATGTTATATTTACATAGATTAATCGAGTCCTACCAGCCCAACATTTTAGCGGCCCTTCGAGATTATCTCGAATGCTCGACTGGCTTATCCGGGCCTGAGTAGGAGGAAATATCTATTGACTAGCACTATAATAGTGATTACTGATTAGGCAAGCTAGTTGTCATTAGTTTTTGATTGAATGTTCCTAAATTATAGTTTATTAATATTGCTCAGTTTCCTGCCTTCTTAGTCGATGCTTTCTTATCAGTACAATACTAGTTTGTACAACGACCATGGAAGTCGTGATTGACATTATAATATAATATTATTCTAGATTGTAATCGCCACAACAGCAAGCGGCTTTGAAATCCGAATCACGTGTGTGGTTTGTTTGCAAAATGTACGATCGAGTCCTTGACTTTTTCAATAACGCGTAGACGAGCACTGCGCAATCACGACTCGCGAGGAACAACAACGAAATAATAAACAATAGATACCTTCTACTCATAACAAAAATAAAAAATAAATACTAATGATATTATAATAAATAAAACCTCAAACTTTCATTGACATTAGGTACCATCATGTCTTATTTTAGATGATGACCTCGGCGACTTGTTTTTTCACGTTACTTATTCTAATAAAATACGTAAACAAAAATTCTTCAGGTAGTCGAATGGATCCTGTCATGCATTTACCAAGTTTATGATTTGTTCCATGTAGTAATTCAATATAATAAAACAACATTGATATTATTTTATACCATCAACGATAATACGCGGTATTACGCTAACGACTACGTAATATATTGTTCACTACATTATCATTTATGATTTATCATATAATATGCATGTTTGTACAAATATTACAAATATTATCATACTTGAATATTAATCTACGTAGACGTACAAAACAACAACTCAAAATGTAATCGTTTGGTTTCTAAATTTTGTCACTTGTCGATCATTTGTCAACATGTATGAATATAATTTTGATTGTATTTATAAACGAATCCTTTTTATGTTGTATGTAAACACCAAACATATTTACAGTTGTTAAACGCATTTACTTTTTTAGATAATTAATTTTTTTTCATATAATATATTTTTAATTATTCAATTTTAAATTATATAAAAATTTCCTTTAACAAATCATTGATAAGACTTTAGTATTAAATATGCTTTATACGTTTTTATATCTGCAGTCATACTGGTGTACACATATTATTCAATTATTTATATTTTTATACAATTGTAACTACGGAATTCAATGCTTGTAATCGTATATTGTTGATATTCTAAAGAAATGTTAATGTTTTTAATAGTAGTGATTTATGGCTGTATTAAGTTTAATCATTAAAAACGAATTTTTAATGGTAAATTACAAACATATATTGACTTGTGTAATTTGTTTCAATAAACAACACTTATTGATGTTTAGTAAATTTAATCTTAATAATACAAGTGGAAATAAAAGTAAAAATTTTAAATTATAATATGACTTTTTAAATACGTCCAAGTATTCAAAAGTATATCCAAGTAACAAAAATACAAATTATACATATAAACCTGCATAACTTAACTGTTTTTGTTACATTAGTAATGAAAAATAAATAATAAATTAATCAATTAATAATTTTAAATGAACAATAATTACATGTAAAAAATATATTCGTAGTCAAAATGTCAAACTAGTATAAAGATATATTTAAACAAATGGTTTGGTAATTGTCATTTATATTAAGCATAGTTATTAGTTACAACTTAAAGAAGTTTTTACCAACAAATAATAAGTAGTCAATCTTATTAATTTGAGTTTATCATAATTTTTTAACGAAAAATACAATTTTAAATATTAAAAGAAATTAAATCAGTCTTGGGGAAAAATATTATCTTATAACGGCTGTATACAACAATAAAAAAGTTTGAAGTACAAATAAAATAAAATAATTTGTGTTCAATTGTTCTACTACTCGTCACCATATTGTTAACTTTATAGTATCGTGAATCATTGTATAATAATGTGGCCGATGCTGTTGATTAATTGAAACAATATATATTCTTACAGTTCTTTAATTAACGTAGAGGATATTAAAACTAACGTTCGAACAATAGTCAACAAAAAGGCAAAATTGCCACAGAAAAAAAAATTGTAAAACATATGCGTGATAATAGGTAACTGATAATAGGTATTATAGCTATTATATATGAATACAGGATACTTACTATTCAAATCATAGGCGCATGTAGAAAAGAATTTGGTCGTGTATTTGTCATGTTATTATAATGTATTATTAAGTATTTTATTGACATTTATCATTTAATGCAAATTCACACGTTCAATTTTTGTCACTTTTATATTATTATGCGCACTTTAATAAAATTACTCAGCCAAACTGAACTCTGCGTATAATTTCTTGATGCCTGCTGAAAGAATATATAATATAAACTGTGCACAGAAACGTCCATGAGTCACTAAAACCGGCAATTTAATATTTTAGCGAACAACCTCAGCCGTTCCTATATTGTGAGCCACTATAATAGTGTTTATTGTTTTTTTTCCCCCGATACTGACGAATTGTATATGCAGTGTAGCCTCTATTGATTTCTTAACCGTATATAGATTCTCGGAGATTTTATTATTATAATTTTCTTATAGGTGGGTAGACATAGATCACAATATCTATTTTCAAAATAAATGTTTATTAAATCAGTTACTTTGCATAATAAGGTAAACAATTTGTACGCATTGAAAAAATGTTTTGTATTTTTCGGGGAGGGGAGAGGTAATTTTATTTAACAGCTCCTAATAAAGATAGCAAATATTTTTAATTGCATTTTAATTATTAAGATGTAAAACTGTATTATATAAACTAAGCTCAAGGGGATATAATTCCTCGTAACTCAACTACCTCTCCCCGAAAAATACGCCATTTCCCACTGCAGCTCAGAATAAAACAATATGTTTTATAATATTTGTCATTCATCACAAATTCACAATGCTTTTATAAATTCCATTACATTGTTTTTTGTACAGTTTGTAATTTTGTATAAATTCATATAAAAATATTATGTACCTAAGTAATTAGCATTTTTTAAAATTCGTAACGTTGCAATAAGATACTATTATTTTATTTAATATTTATATATTATTATTACTTAATTATACATATAATACAAATAGTCATCGTATTTTAAACTTGATATATAAAAATCAAAAAATATCAAACTGGTAAATTTAATTTTGTTTATGTAGCTATTGTAAATATTGCAATATGTAAGCATATATATTTTTAATATACTTTTATACCCAAAATCAGTATAAAAAAAAAAAAAAAATACATTTTCTAGAATCAATTTTAGTATAATAATTTAATTCCAATTTTCATATTTTATAAATATTTAAACTAACAGCGATAAATTAACAATTCAAACAGGTAATATAATTATAACTCAAGTATTCGCATGTTGATATATCGGAGAAAAACTTCTTACAAGTAACGATATAAATTCCATAAAATTATTTTGTTTTAATGTAGAAATAATTTTTCATGTAAATAGTGTACATATCGTACCTAAATATTCATACAAATGTATCACTTTTATTATATTTTCATTAAGCTGTAGATATAGTACATAGTTAAACTTACATATTTACGTCTGACATTTATCAAAACGAAAGACTATGATCATTATATTTTTTATTAATTTCGGTATTTGGTTTTGTCTTGTTTACTTTACTGATATAAATCCTTTTAAGTCATGTGCCTACACACTACTTTTATTTTAAAATTAAAACTTCTCTTACTTTATAATTGTTGTTATTATTTTAATGATATAACAGATCCTAATGTTCAACTGTTTTAAAGTAATACAATAATTTTCTTAACTTACTATCAAAATCGGAGCTATGGCATTATAGGGATTAACAGTCATATAAATTTTAAAACAGTTCAAATCTTTTACTAGATTGTTAGAGACTTTAATATCCTCGGGCTGGTATGCTATATAATATTTAAATAGGTAAACATTTTTATTTGAGTCACGATTTTTAACATTCGTTACAGTAACTTTCATATTGATTATTGATTTAAAAAAACTAATTTGAATGTTTTAGAGTTGTATGTACAAATATGTGTTTGTATAATTAATTCGGGTGGTTAATGAATATTGTTAGTTTTCTAAAATGTATTAAATTATAATGTTATAAAACTTAGATTGCGTGCTGAAATAAGGGAGTTATTAATAATTGTTATGTGATACATTTTTTTCTACAAATATTTAATCTAAATATAAAGATCTGAATATTGACAGGTAAATATATTTAAGTTAATAATTACTTTATAGTTTTATATTTATATGACATTAAATTTGAATCTGGTGTTACTTCTGTTTACTACTAATTGAAAATTGTCTAAAGATCGTATTGTAATATCATCTAATGCGTATATCATTTTCTACATTTTGACCTAGTTAAAGAAGTTATTGATATATTTAGCTTAAATACATATGACTATGAAAGTATGGCGTAAACAATTTTGACATTCCTCACTGCACGTTTTCCTCAATAGATTTCATTCCAAATCATAAGTTATATAGTGTAATATTGAAATCTAGTTATGTGATTTTTTTTTATTTTATATTAAGCTTATCAATGAAAATTTCTGAAATAATTGAGGAATTAAAATATTTATACATTATGAATAAAAATTAATCAATTTGCCAGAACATTCTTAGATTTAAAGATTTACTCAATTCTATAAAAATTAATATACTGTCATAAGAATACTTAGCATTAAGCAATATAATATTATAATAATTAATAATAGATATACAATTGATATTAATTAATTACGTATACCTATATAATACTTAATGGTCACCTTCAACAATTATGTCAAACATAACATGTTTCCTAGGGCCTAGATAGTAATAAACTGATAAACCATTAAAATAATATTATGAATCTGTAGTGATATAAATTATACAATTGGTGTAACGAAATAGCTATCCATATTTTTTTTTAATTTTTATTTCCTATTGGATCCCAAGCCAAGTGTTTCTTATGTGTGACTTCTTATTAATTATTTATCCCCTATTTATGTTTTTTCTCCTATCTATCATAAAGAGTATGCATAAACGTACAGTCTAGACGCCGACCATGTCCAGGACCGATGTTGACGTTTAGACGCTTCAGAGTTGAGGCAAAGCATATTGATACTGTTTGAAGCAGCTGCTGATAACTTATAAGTAATTAATGATTACACACAAGTTTACTGATAAGTACTACATTTTATCCGGATTTGTACGTGCTATGTATAATTAGGACTAAATGTATATTGCAACACAGTTGCACAGAGCATAATATATAGTAGGTAGATAGATTCCGGGTAAAAATTAATAGGTAATAATAACTTTAATAAATAGAAAAAAAATCACTAAAATAAAAATTTTGTGTGGGAATAACCCTTAATTTATCTCCTCCTGGGTACGCTATTGACTGAAAGTAGTGTTATTATTAACTCGGATAAAAACACGCTATAGATTACATATGCATTTTTTTTTAAATATACACATAATAACTAGCAAGGACATAAGGTACATAATAGCTTTATATTTTTATATAATGATAATGTCGTAGTTTTATATATACATATATATTTGTATATATTATTCAATGAATTGGTTTTACAATTTATACTATTCAATATCTAGTGTACAGATGTGTTACAATAATAAAAAGATGGATTAGTGGGTACCATATGTATTTCTGTTGGTACAATATGTGTCGAATGGGTCACTGTAATGAATGTGTTAAATCGTTACTAACATTGAAATTATTTGGTAAAACATCTAATTTTATCCAAATATGAACTTAAAATGTCTATAAAAAAAATATGTTAATATATTTTTTAGATTTTTTGGTTACTATATTAATTACATAAAATTTTTTTTTAATTTTTAATTCTTAACTAAAAAATTGAAGATTTTAAAAGTTTTTATTTACAAAAAATATGCAAATATTCGTGATATTAACAAATTTTGTTAAAATGTGGACTTTAAATGCTTATAAAAAAAATCGTACATACGTATCTTAAATATTCCTTATCTACTATTATAACAATTTATGAGAAAATTTGTATTAAATTTTCAAGTTTTTTGAGCCAATGAAAAAAATATAATCAATATTATAGAAAAAAAAACTAAAAAATTTAAAATTTCAAAAGTTTATAAAATAGCTCAAAAAGAGCCAAAATATTTTTACATTTTATAATGTACTAAAAATGATAAAATCAGAGTGTAGTAAAAATTTAAAGTTTCTGCGATTAATAGTTTTTAAATTACAATAATATAAGAAAATCGTTAGTTTATGGGTGAATATTCAATGTCCAACTTCAAACGCATATAAAAAATTAATGTGAATTTACATTTAACTTTTTTAATCTACACTAATAACAATTTATGAGAAATCTTATATTCAATTTTTAAGCTTTTTGAAAGAGTGAAATTTTTTTTATTAACAATAAAAAAAAAACTATGCTAATTTAAAAAAAATCGAAAATTTCTTATTTTTTTATTGCCTATAAATAACTTTAAAAAAGTCAAAATATTTTGAAAATTTTATAGTGTATTGAAAATGCTAATATTTTATGTACCTACAGTTATGTTTTTAAGTTATTTATAAACTTATAATTATTAATTATATATAAACAATTACAGTTAAAAAATACTTTTATTAAATTGTATTATTATAATTTGTTGTAAGTTGCAACTCATTAAAATTTAAATAGTAATAATATTTTATAAAACATTAATTTTATCAGTATTTTAAATGTTGATCATGAAATGCGAATAGATAAAATAAACTCTACGAATTTGTTCTAGATTATATAATAATGTGTTAATAAAATATAAAAACAAAATTTAATGTAAAAATATTAAATATTCTTTAATAAACATATTATTATTAATTAAAATTATTGTAATTTTGTATATGTTTGTACTTAAACCATAAAATAGATAAACTCGATAAATCATAAAATTAGATCTATGGTATCGATTAGGTACTATTTAAAAAGTTTATAATATCAACATATTTATTACCAATATTGGCCCCTTAATACATAGCAGTAGAGCAGTATAAAATTATATTGCATGTGATAGTTAAAAAAAAATTATGATAATGAGAAGTAGCCAGGATTTTTGATTGGAAGGGAGAGTCACTCATATCACGTACATATATACTTAGTTCACAAGAAAAATATGTCACAAATGTTAATATTTTGTTTAGTAACTTGTGAGGAAATACTTTACCAAGCTAAAATACGTCTGTATGGTAATTTTTTTCTGACTTACATAGTAAAAACCATTAAGTCTAAAACTAACAAGTATATAGAGAACGATTGTCCAGAGCGTGGTCCATCATCTTCTTTTTAAGGTAACATTTTTTTTTCGTATTCTTTTTTTTTATTAAAAATATAAAATATTTACAATTATGCAATTTTTTATTAAAAAATGTATAGTTAAAAAGCAATTTTATTGTAAAAAAATTATCAAGATCTTGTCTTAAAATTCTCAGTGACACTACTTAAGGATACGAACTTGAAAATAATTTATAATAATTAACTTATTAATAATATTAATAATAATAAAAAATTTATAATTTGCAAATTTTTTTTAATAATAATAATTACAGTTTACTGAAATTTTAATCCCACCACTTACATATTGATTTTTTTAAAATTGAAATGTATTAATAATGGAAAAATATTGTTTGATATTTTGAAATGTAAACAAAACCACATAGGTAATATTAAAAGAGCTATCCAGTGATAATTTGTCTACGAGTTACGACTAGTAATTATAAGCGTTTTAAATTCGCAATATTTGCATGTTTCTAAAACTACTAGCTGGATTGAGCAATATGTTTTTTTTTTATTAAATTTGGTGTATTTCTATGCAGCACAACTGTATATGCCTATGTAATATTAAATTATTGTTCATTAAAAAATAAAAATATTGCTATAAAGTAGTTGATTGTTATGTTTACCGTCGAGTTAAAAAAAATGCAGTCAATAATAAGTTTTAAATTTTGCTGTTATGAAAATAATATGTTTGATTATTTGGAACTTTAATTTATTTATGTTATATATAATTTTCTATTACAAGATACTATTAATTATTTCTGATACAGGAAACAAAAACGTTTCACATATTATTAGAGGATCTGATTATGAATATCTTCAATACTCTGCAACAATATTTGTAAAAAGAAAAGATTGTTTAACCATATAGGTTAGCTTTTTATAGCCGAATTGGCGATGATTTCTAATAAATAATACATTTTAAAATACATATATGTGCAATCCTTTGCAATAAAGGTAATTTAGTTTTAAAACACTATAATATTTCGTAACAATAAGAATAAAACTTTTATTTTATTTTTTTATAATTTAAAATTAATCAAATTAAATATGTTGACCTTTTTAGCAGCACTTATTTATGTGTATAAAGTACATATTTTAATGAAATAAATGCATAATATTTTGGTTGCACGAATACATAAAAATCCAAGCCCTGCATAATATAAAAAACCGCGATATTTAATTACATCAAAACCCAATCACTGTAAAATAAATAATAATCATTGAGTGAACTTCAATAAATGACGTGTAGATAATAATAACGATTAAATAATGAAAGTATGTTAATGTTAATTTATACAAATCTACCATATTAAGTGTTATAATGATTTGACCATTGTACTTTGTATTATTATTATTAGTAGAGCTGGTAATTAATCTTTATAGGTTTTTAAAATGTATACATTAGTTATAAAGATTTACCCTCTCCAAATGCTCATTATATACAGATACGATTCACAATTTTGAAAAACGTTCGCGTTTGCCATAGTATGAGGTACATGCGAATAGAGTGGGATAACGTCACGTCGTTTTAATTGATAGAAAAAAAAATTAATACTTAAATAAATACGAAAAACGATTATATACCGACGTGCATAAATAATATTAATGGTGTTAAATATTATTAGTCGCAAGGTATAACGCGTTTTAATCACGGTGCATTATTTATCGGTGGTTTATATGCTCGTATACAGGGTGATTTATTAAGCATGCTCGCCCTACTTTTATGCTTAAATTATGAATGTAGGTATTTAAAATTTGATTTTTGGAACTTTTATATGTAGTTAAAAATGATATTTTTGAATACTTAGATTTTTCACAACATTGAAGGAATATCTTGTGACGATACCAACATTGGTTTTTCAAATACGTACCTAAATGTTTTAAAGCAAATTTTGAATCAGATGATTTTTCTAAAAATATTAACATATTGTAATCGAAATTTGAACAAAATGTTTCCCAGTTATTTTACTTAATAATAATAGTCTAATAAAAGAATATTATTTACTTTTGTTTTGAAAATGTGGTTGCAATATACTAATCTATAAGTATTTCGTAATATTAAACAAATAACAAATGCCTTGAGTATATTTGTCAAAATAGAAATTATTAACAAATAGTTTATATTGTATACTTAATTATGACTACCAAACTGACGATCTCGTATCCATTTTGTATTTTCTCAGTTAAGAAGAAAAATCTCAGAAACTTTCGTTCAAATTTCGATTACAATACATAAAAATCTGATTTATAATTTGCTTTATAACATGTAGGTTCTCATTTGAAAAACCAATATAGGTATATTTACAGGATATTTCTTAAATATTGTGAATAATCTAAGTATTCATAAATATTATTTTTAATTATACTTAAAAATCCCAAAAATAAGGATTCGAATATATACGCATAATTTAAACATAAACATGGGGCGAGCATTCTTGAACAATCACCCTGTATACAAAGAATATTTCTATATGGTTACATATTAATATTATATCATAGTGTGATATTAATTAATGACGAGTAGTTGATAACGTGATCGAGTGTCAAGAGGGGAACAGATCAATTCAACTATATCGCAATGTACATGGAACGTGCCGGTTTTTGTTCGCGTGGAAAAGGAAAAAATTTTCGAGGTAGAGAAAGTGAGATAAGACGCGACTACACACGAAGCCGGATTAGCGCTAGTCGAATGGCCGTGAAAATTTCAGTGTGACATTCGGACGAAAAACTCATAGGTAATATCCATGATAATAAATTGTTCAAATCGCACAGAAGCTGCAAGAAACATCTGCAGAGAGTTGTTTTCTATCAATATAGTTCACACACACACACACACACACACACACACACACACACACACACACACATCGTCGGCGCAACCAGTTGGCAGGGAGGGGTCCAAGGACTACAAATCTATTATTACCGTAAAATAAAAAAAAAGTGTGTACATCATGATAAAGCGAAACCAATTAGGGGTCCAAAATCAGAAAAATATTACCAGCCGCTGCTATAGAAATTACCACACTCAATTTTTAAAACTTATCCTACGAATAAAAAAAATGCAGTTTAAGAGATTAAAAAATTGATTTTTGATTAATTTAATATTTGGCATGTCCAGGAGGTCCGGACCCGGATCCCCTCCTTCGGTGCGCCACCAACACATCCATTCCCAAATACATTGACGATTTTGGACACTGTCCGTGACGATCTATCTGACGTTGTCTGCGTTGTTGCACTCTGTGGCCAACACAGTGGTGGCGTTTCAGTGTAATCGACCCGTTAAAACGACCGTGGTGCGAGTGTGCACCCGTGTATTTATGTTGTGTTCGGCGGCAGCGCCATGCGACAATACCACGGAGCTCGCGATTTCGTATCGTGCGTGTCCGTGACGTGTCCGTGACGTGCCGTGTACGTGTGCGTTTGCGTGTGCGTGTGCGTGAGCGCGCCAAACTCTGCGAGGGTGGCGGCATCCCTTATGCGTCGAAAAAAAGGAAGATATTTCATCAGCGATGTTTTTACTGCGCACCGTTTTTTAAACATTCCGACATCCCTTCCATGTTCCACCGCCGACGCCGTCACGCAGACACGTCGCATACCTTGTACCCGGTGTACATTTCTTTCACGAAACGAACAATAACAAAATCCAAGCCATTTCCGGTGCGCCGTGCGTGTACGTGTATAGTATTAACGTATTATACCTATTGTGTTATAACATAATAATATAGTGCAGTATACTATGGCCGAGGACATCCGTTAAAACCGCTTTCTGCGGCGCTGCAGCGATAACATATACTACGCGCGCGTAAGACAGTCACCCGATCTCTTCCCCTCTCCGCGGGTCCAATTATTCCCCCACACTCCCCACCAACAATCACTAGTCGGTTAGGACGGCGCACAGGTAAAACGTCCCCCGGAAAAACGAATTCGGGGAAGTGGGGGGAAGCCTTCCCCGCCTAAGGCATGATTGCGCCGTGCATGTCCGTCTGCAGTGATCGGTGCAACGGCTGCAGCGCAAACCCGTATTCGAGAAAAAACAACAACAACAACAACAACAACCAAATCAATAACAACAACAACAACAACGGCGCATCAGCAACAGAAGCAGCAGAGCCAAAACACGCGGTAACGGTGCGTGTACTCAAAACGCCACTGCCGCCGCCGCCGTCTACGAGCAGCAGCAGCAGCAGCAGCAGCAGCAGCAACAGCAGCAGCAGTAGCAGCAGCACCAGCAGCACCAGCAGGCTGTCGGCTGTGCCACGCTATTGTAACTTCGGTACGTCTGCGTTTAGACGTTTAGTGTTGGAACTGCCCCGGTGTGCAAGCAAACGGCAAGGCGGCGGCGCGCTGCGACCCGCGCGCGCACAGACAAACACACACGCAAGCGCGCAATCGGCGCACGCACACACGCACACACACACACACACACACACACACACAGCCACGATATATTATTATATCAGTAGTGCTCTATCGCAAGTAGGTGGTAAACATTACACATTGTTTTGTTTTTGCTATTTCAGTTTGTTTTTAATATTATTTTAGTTCTGTATACGTTTTTATTTTCGTTCAAGTAATTATAATTTTTTATTTGTAATTTTTTTTTTCGTAACTATTGTTATTTATTTAATTTTTTAACGCTTTGTACACACATATATATTATAGGTACGTACCGCATACGAAAATATAATACATATACCCATAGTATTTAGGTAGGTACTTTCAAACGTTTGCTTAATTACTTGGCCTGTTATATTATTTAATCGTTATCATTAATTTTTATTATAAATTTTATCGTATTATTATTATTATTATTGGCACGGCCGCGTTCGATATTTTGATATTTGCACTGTACTGTGCATTTTATCATTGTGGCTTGTGCCCGCTCTGTCTCGTTGCAGTCGTCTCGGTTTGCGTGTGCTCAGGGCAATAATTTATTCACGTTTATATAGGTATTGTGTAAATAATACGTCGTACGTGTGTGAACGATGTGTAAAATTATGTCGATGACCGATGTAGTTCACATTTTTTTTTCTGCGTCTTGGTCTTATCTCCGTCGACGTAACCAAAAAATAACAATATCGTTGTCGCTTGTCGTCGAATAATAATAATAATATTATATTGATCCCGTCGCCGTGTCTCGCGCTGTGTCAGACTGCTTGGAGTGTGGTCACACACAGTAAAAATATGTTTCGGCCTCGTATTGTTTTGGCGCCAATTGATAATCAAAATCTCCGACGACGATAACGGCGCCGACACTTAATTTTTCCACGATCGATCCACCGTGTTCCGACGTTGCTATTCGACACTTACAATAATAATAATAATAATAATACGATACTATGGTAACGCACTATAACGCAATTATATCGTTTATTATTATTATTATTATTCCGAGTTATTTAGATATATTTTATTTTTTTATTCGATAGCGACGACAATGTTAATATTATTATCGTTATGCTCTCTCCGCCTTGCTTCATTCGGTTCGTCTCCGATTTCCGGCGCACCGCATTACTCGTCTCCCGGCTGCGCTTCTGAGTACAAACACGCACATCACTATAATATATCGATCCGCCGCGGCGACATCGAAGCGGTGCTCAAATAAATCATTTCTGAAGGCCCGTGTGCTATGCACATAATACACTATTATCATGCACGCCCGCCCAATTGTTGCGGGCACTGTGAAGTGTACATTGACTAAATTATATATTATATATATATATACACACATATAATGCCTACTTTATTGCGCACTCAAGAGGACGTTTTACCGCATGACGCGTTAAGCGGGTATTACGGCTTGCCCTTCTTATAAACGATCAAAACGTCAAATTTCAAGTTCAGAATAATCCATTTTACTCCACCATGTAATTTTGCAGTACACGTGAATTGATTTAGTATAAAATTTATAGATGAGAATATTGCCTCGGGCTCCACGTAAGCTTTTTTAACATTTTCATTTTAAAGCAAGTTATGCGCATTTTAAATTTGTAATTTTTTTTGTAAGATTTAAAGTGCTCATGACTCGCTTCAAAATTACAATATCAAAACAAGGCTACGCGGGACTCAAGATAATATGTTTACCTTTATATTCTATAGTTGTTATTTCATTGCAATGTTAAAAATGACAGAGTAAAATGAATTATTCTAAAAGTGAAATTTACTACGTTATGCGTTAGTAGTGACGACAGCGACAACGCCATATGCGAGTATAACGTCCTCTTAATAGTTGATGCGTAAATTGTATTCACCATGGGTATCAGAATTCCGGTACGTTAGAAAAAAAATCTAAATCTAATCTACATAACAGCGTAATAATGACTTATTTAATAATTATGTGGGTTTCCTAAGATATTTTGGCAAATATTTTTCTCGACAATCCAGACGTAAGATAATATAATGCATTAATTATCTTTATAAGAGTTTATTTTTTTATACACCAATATTAGATGTTTGATTTCTGCTCTATTATTTAATCATTATATCTCATCAACATTTTTTATTTATCTATCTGGAAAAAATATTAAAAGTAAGAACGCTTTTAAAATAATAATCGCGTTTTGACTTTTTGAGTACTACTACATGGAATAAAATAAAATAAAATAGTACTTTTTCTTGGTTTTATTTGGTGAATCAAAACAAAACTCAAAATAATATAAATCATTTAAAAATGTAGCATTAAGGTTTATTCATTTAATGAAACTCGAACATTTATAAAAAAAGTTTAACTTAAGTTATTTTTACATAATTTTAATTTAAGTACCAATACCAGTACTATTGTACTGTTAATAAGAATAATTATTAATTATTATCTTCGTTTGTATAAATTTGTAATATCAATGATAGTATTATGAAAACGCGCATACACGTGTAGTATAATTATATAAATAACCAAAACTATAATCTTATCTAAACTGTCTTGTTTTGTCTTTAGTAGGTAGACTGTAAGATATCTTATGGAAAGGCATTTAATTGTAAAATAAGTAACTGCAAACCTATATATTTGATTCAATAAAATTGTAATAGAAGTATAACTTAGAAGTAACCACATTACACGTATGACCACAATATGCATAATAGCATTTAAATGTTCACCATATTATACGTTTTCACTAAATTAAAACAATATTATAATAATGATTTACCTATTTGCTCTTTGAAACATTATGGTTCTGTCTAGATACAAAATAAGCATTATAATAGTAACATAGGTACTAACATACATAATATTTTATTTTAATGAAATAAATTAAAATATAATACAATAATTACGTATAAATAAAGTGTATTATATATTTGTGTCATATAGATTAACGATTTCTTATAGTATGTAAATGATTTTAACAATAGTTTTCAATAATATTAATTTTATATACTAATTATTAAACTAATTGAACAGTTATAAATCTATATGAAGTAAATAAGTAATTAAATCGATTTGTTTTTGTTCTGTGGCAGTTAACAATAATAATAATAATAATAATAAAATGAAACTCGCTTTGATTTATTTGAATATTATTGTCGAGTAGGTACCTCTATACCTACCTATATTTATTTAAAGTAAACATTAAAGTACTTATAGAAATTATTTGATGTTTAAGTAATTAAGTTATAGATAAAAGTAACAGTTGAAAAATTTGGATTGATATAACATTATATAACAAAAGTCACTGGATAGTTCTAACTTCTTTTTAAATCTTATTAATGTAGGTATTAAATAAATAAATATACTGACTCTTTTTTTTTTTAAAATTTGGTAAATGACGCTTCAATTACTAAGGTGTTTAGCCTACGTGAACTTCGTATAAATTTTATAATACATAATATATACATATTGTAGAATTATTGAAAAAACATAAAATATTGTTTATTAAGTATTTACGTTAGTATGCCACATAATATGCTTACTTTTTCAATGATATGATAACATAAACTATACATTATCTTTTATAACTAATTTGTATAAAATCATTGTAATGCTAAATACGAGATAAAAGTTAAATTTATAAGTAGGTTTGTTTGACAACATTTTGTTTTATATTCATAATCATTAATTATTATCAAAAGCTATAATATTACCAACATAATATAATATATATATTATATATTATATTGTTGTTATTGAGTTTCTAAAATATTTTTTATAATAAATAAAAAACTAAATTATTATTTGTGTAAATTAATTAGATAGTTAGGATGTTCGTCTAAAAGACATTAAATTATATTGAATACAATTTGGCCATAATAACATTATCACTTATGTGGTGTTTTTCTTCTTTACAATGCGATCATAAAAATAAAAATTGCAGATCAGACAAACTTTATTTATTATTTGTGTACAAATATAACGGGTATTTTTCTTTTTTTTTTGTATTAGAATCTATGATTGAACTTATTAAATTGTGCCGACATTTAAATATACGATATTTCGTTGGTTTTTGTATTATTTATTTATTTTTTTTGATTTAAGACCTCAATGTCTATAGTCATTAGCTTGAAAGTTATCTAGTTGGTTTTTAATTGTGGGGGAGGGTACAGTCGGTTAGAACACGTATTTATGCGGCCAGGATTTGTTACTAAAACGCGGGTGGGCACCCATCCGGGAACTAGTGACACTGTCTGATGCTTGACCTCAGAACACGTTTTGTTACTGAGGCCAACCACCGCGCCACACCAGGCCACTTTTTATTATTATATGATTATATTATGCGAACATTGATCAATTCAGTTTTCATTCAAATTACGAAATCATAATTCATAAACAAAAATGTGTACATCAATAATGCTTTAATTCAAGTATCTACTTATATAAATTGTATTTTGTTTGAATTATTGCTAATGTTTGGTATATTTATTCCTATTAAAAAAAAAAATAACATATTTTGCGAACTAATAAAAAAGTTTGTTTCGTGGTACATTTATAATAGGCAGATATTGATTATTAAATCGTGTTTGAATGATAAATAAAATTATTGCAAAACATACTATAGTTTCTATATAAGCTTTTAATAAAACACAATACTTTGGGAACCCCGTAATAATTAAAGAAATTATTTATGTAGTTTTTTTATGTTACGGCTTACGGATATGTATTTAAATTCGTATGTATTATAAAACTGCAATATCAATTTAATTATATACGTAGGAATAAACTGATAGAGAGTGAGAGAAGAAAAGGGAGGCAAATGCCTCTGGCAGAACCAGGTTCTCAAGTAGATAGGTGCTGTATAAGTGATGAAAATTTAAACTTTAAATTTGTTTTCATATATTAAATCAGGATACTGCTTTAGTTCATGTTTCAAAGAAATTTTAAAAAAAAAATGTTTATTTTTTTTGTAATTGTTTTAAATATAATGTAATCAATTATCTTCATGTCTTTCATTTAAAGTAATTCATACATTGAGTAGATTGATGTCTTCCAGAATTTGATCATTATAATATTTTAATAATTTAATAATAAAAGTTATATTTATCACATAATTATCATCGTCTGTAAATTCATTTAAAACTATATAATTCCTATGATTTGTTTTTTTTGCTAGTTGATTATGTTAACTTATGTTTCAGTATGAATTTATTTATAATGTCTACTATATACCTTACCTATCATTTATTAATTATTAGGAAATCTTACTAAAAATACCATTAATAGAATATTTTTTCTATAAAATTATTGAAAAGTTAATGAATATATGAATATTTAAATTTATCGTAAGAATTATCATTTTACAATTTACTTATTATTGAAAGAGTTAATAGTATAAATAATTGAATTTCTTTTTTTTCATGGCCAAAACTAATTGAAGAGCTAAATTAAATTGTGAGCGTTGCGTATTTTAAATTATTAATTCCTTAGAAAAATTTCCTTTAAAAAAAACCTTATAATTTATTATATTGTTGCACCTAGGAATAAATAAAATGTTCATATATTCCTGTAGGATTAATAATAAAATATAATTTATATAAAAAAAAGAGTTATCGGAGAAATCTCATACTAGCATATTTTTTTATGTATTAGATAATTATGTTGTAATTTTTATACTATATAACATAATATAATTTATAATATATATCACAAATTAAGTTAAATTATAAATAAGTTGTTAAAAAATTGCATGAAAAGAATTTACTAAATTATGTTTATAAATACATAGTTATAGGTACCTATTCAATAATGTTTATAAATAATTGATTTATTAATCAGTGATAAGAAAATAATAATCAGTTATAATAAGTATTTTGACAGTTTACTTTTGGCAGACCATTCTTTAACGCTCTATACTATATAGGTTATAGGTACATCGTACATGCATAATATAATAAAATTATATAATTATATTATAAGGTAAGGCTTTTATAAACTTATTTGCTAGTATGTTCATTTTTGATTTTTTTTTTTTGAGGGGGAGGGGGGTTATTGTTAAATCTATTATAAATTACATTTGTGGTTTTTTGTAATTAAAACAATCTAAATTCTCTAAGTTTATGTTGAATAGGTCATTTTTATATTTTTCATAAGATCATTTTATAATTATAAAATATGGTTTAAGTCAAATTTGTAAAAAAAGATTCAACTATGTTATTGTATACTAAACCTTTTTAATCAATTTTTTATACAATATCAAAACATCAACATCAATAATTCAGACTTATGAATTGTTTGAAATCACATAACTATTACCATACCTTAAAATATTTTAAAAACAACATATTATTACATCATGGTATAGTTACTTCATTTTTTAAATTTTGGTGGAGTAGGCTACTTTTGTGCTCAACGCCTCAAATAATGTATTGATTAATTATTTTTTTCGTACAATATAAAAATGTATTGTTAAAATGGTTGAAATATAATGTATTAATTGTGCATTTCATAGGTTTTCATAATGAGTTATAGTTACAAGTTAAAATTTACTAACTTAGATTATATCTAATATATATTAGTCATTTTAAAAAAAGATATGAGAAAATACGTAATTAAATAATGATTATTTTTGCATAAGAATTGTTAATGACTTAAAATGTGTATCACTTTCCTATTAGTAGGTACCTACCGATTTAGTAACAAACAAATTTATGGCTAGATAAATGTATACAACTAAATTCATAACATAATTTCTTATGTAAATAATATTATTATTTTTAATGAATTCTGAATAATATATATCATATAATATGTACATTAGACCTACATAGTATATTAATTTAATGTGCAATATATGTTTGCTATTGATAAATGATAAATGCGTTGACACATTTTTATTTTGCTCTCGTGTTACGTAATAAATTATAGTGAACAGTGTTTATGAATATGGTTATTAATAATTCAGGTAGTAATTACTTTATTTTACAATTTATTGAATTATTTCAAAACTATGCAAATGAATGAGTCGAGTTACAATACGATATTACAAGTTGTTATTATTATTGTTGTTATTGTATTTTTTTTAATACACTGCAGTAATTCATTCAACCCGAGTCTGAGGAATTCCAAACGTCCTCGAACTCCTCTTATAATAATACCCCAGCTAATTTATCTCATCTCTTGATTACTGTAGTTAACTCCGTACTTCATCAAGACCGGCTTTCGTTTACATATAATCAGCCGTAGTATCCTTTACATTTAAAGCATTCCAATTTAATCGTTTGTATATGTATAATATAGTATCGGAAATAACAACAATAACATCTGGAAATTACATTAAAAAAAAGGTCACTCAGAATTCGTATTCGATAGAAAACAAGTTTTCTCAAATGTATAAACAAATTCAGAACTATTAAAAAAAAATTTCAACTAAAAATATTGATGCCTATTGGTGAACTTATAAATGTATATCAAAAATGTGCACTATTATACAAATATTTCATCCGTCCTTTTACCTTTAATTGAATTTATAGATGATCACAATCATGACTTTCTTTTTTTTGAATTTATAAATACGGCATTACGATTAGTACAGGTGCTCGTATAAAATATATTCATCGACGCATTTCGCTTGTTGATTCTGTAATTTCGTTTAGATTTTGGACGGGTTGAGAAAGTTTTCAATTTAACAATAATACATACCCGCCTAAACTTTTTCCCGAGGTGTTTTATTGATATAGTAATATTGTTTATTTTATTTGTATACAATTGTTTAAGATTAGAAACTATCCTTTCATAAAAACTGAAAATTTGCGAAACAGAATATATTTTGAACAATACGAATTCTATAAAAACTTAGTTATATAGTAGATATTAAACAGTATAGTTAAAATTTTATATATATTTTTTTATTATGCAGTACAGAAGCCAAATGAAGTGTGATGTTTTTAATTTGTAAAATGTATTCTTAAGTTTTTAGTTAATACCTGTCTATATTTTGAATTATAATTGTTTAAAAAACGGAAGTTGGATGAAAATGTGTCATTCTTTTTTTCGTGATTTATTATTTATTGTAATAGATGTTTCGTTGTTTGTTTAGAATAGTTGTTCATATAATTTAATCAATATGCTCAACTATCATACTTGCAAATTATAAATATACTTTATACATAATTTGTACCTATGGTATTCGATAGTTTGTACCTACTAAAAATATTGCTAACTTTTTAATATCGAGTTTTTAAAACTATTTCTATAATTACAAATTTAGAAATACGCAATATTTGTCTGTTGGGATATTTGAACATATAGCTAATCCTAATTTGTAAAGGGCTAAAATTTGAACTGTTTATGAAATTATATATATATATATATATTATGATCTAATTAAAATCAAAATAACAAAACATATTTTAATAATTAACATATCTAGTTGGAATATATTTTTGTGAAGGTTTATTTTCTGTCAATATTTACACAACCAATCGTTACGAATTTGGTTTTTAAACACTATCTTGAAGAAAATGGTTGCATAGTTAGGTAAATATATAATAATAATGATAGGTACCTAGCCAAATAAACCTTTTGTGATTAGTCGATACAAGATACAACTATAAGTTTATAAATTATTTAGTCATAATTGATCATTAATATTAACCAAAAAGTCTAAAAACATATTTTGAATACCCAACAATTAATTAAATTATGCTTAAAAATATTTAAATATTATTGTAAACATAAGCTATTTTCAACAAGTCAACTATATTGAATTTATAAAGTTTTTTTCTTCAAATTTTTTTGCATATTTTAGTAGAATTTAAACAATCTAATTTCAACAAAGAAGTAAACGTATTTATAATTTAAAATTTACTAACTAATTGTTTTGGATATTATTTTATTTTTGTTTAAAAAAAATATATATATTTTTTGTTTTGAAATATGTTGTAAATTCAGACAGATATTATATTACCTAACATATTTTTACAATAATTATTCATGATTTAATTATATCAAAGGAAATTAATAAGGATTAATAAATATATGATTTAATGAATTTTATGTTTATACCCATCATATAAAAAAACTACAATTTATAATTTTAATTGACATGTCAGATTATTAAATAATTCTTGTATGCTTATACTTATTAAATTTATGCAAAATGAGTAGGTAGATATAAATATAATTTAAGAAAAATGATGATGTAAATATTAAAACGATAAAACATATTGTATTAAAATCATCTATATATTTTATCATTCGATATTTACGATGTTTATTTTATATAAGTAACTATAATTAAAAATAGTTAATTATATTCTAGATTTAATATATAATATTTTCCAATCACTAATTGGTATTATATTTTTATTGATTTTGTTGTTTTATAATATACCATATACATTTTTTTGTTTTATTTATAAATATCAAATATCATGTTCGATTGTCTAGAACCTACATATATGTTTACATTTATGTTTTGTATGTCGATAATATTTCGTGATGAGAAATTTCATTCTTCAAATTAAATGTTGTTTTACTTTGGCGTGAGAATTTCACTAAACAATTTTCTATATTTTAGTAGTATTAATACATTGCTCAATGGATTGAAAAAACTCTTAACATTTTTATTAACAACTAAAATTGCGAGAAAGTTAATTACTGTACTTTGCAAATGTCTACATATAATAAAATTGCTTATAGGTAATAGTTATTGATTACTTATGTATTCATTTCTTATGCTGTACACAGGATAGATATTAATTTTGTGATAAAGAATGTTATTATTTTGTACAATATCTACACGACTCTTGTGAAAATATATACTTGCATGTGTGTTTAAATTAGTTTTATAAAATGTACTAATTGCAATAATTAATTATAGTTATGCTTATTTTTATAAATCGTAAACGGTTTTTGAATTTAATTATTATAAACACACTATCAATATGTACTAGGTTTAAGTATATTAATAGTGATAGTAATCAGTAGTATTATTTTATGCTCAATGACCATAATATTATGCAATTCTATGTTTTTAAAAATGCTTATTTTGCACTGAAAAGCCTACCTATACAACCTATTACCATACAATATTATGTTTTATATTTTTACAAACTGTTATATTGAAAAAAAATTTAAAGCCAAGCTTTATTGAAATATTTGATTGATGTTATATAAGATTAATAATAATTAAGAATTATACCTAATATAATTTTTGAAACTTACGCTATTTATTGGTTATTTTAAACAAGTAAGGGAGCAGAATATGAAACAAAAATTTGCTTTTTTATAACTTAAGCTATTACTTTAGATTCTAAAGTTTAGAATACCTAATAGGCATTTTAGTAATAAGGTTTACTGAATATTCTGAATAAAAATAATATATTGAATTGTTTAAAAAAACATCATGATGTAAAAAAGTATAAATTCTTGTCTGGAATTTTAGATTCTTAATGTTGCTGGTTAAATTAGTTTTAATATTTTTCTGAAAACATATTTTAGAGTAGTTTACGTAATGCTAACCAAAACCAGAGCTTCGAACTGGTTAAAACCGGTTCCTTCATTGACCAATTTTTCAGGAAAAGATACATAATTGAAAACAAAACTATATGTTAGTATGTTCGTAAAAAAAATAAATCATCTAATTAGAATTTTATTTTAAAAAAAATGTTCATAATATCCATAATTTCTCACGAATTTTTGAGTCTTACGACTTATTTTTAGTAATAATTGATTAAAAAGTGTAATTATTTTATAGGTTTTTGTGTCTTGTCTATTTTGCAATAGTGTGTTAACAACTTGAAAATGAGCAAATATATGTTTATAAATAGTATTGGGTTTTTGTAATTTATTTATTATTGATTATTTATGATTTACGTTTTTATTTACAATTTGTGAAATACTTATTTGTTTCAAAATCTTATGTATATGAATCTGAATTATAATATACAGATCGTACCTGATATATTGATCAAGTTTTATTGATCTTCATTTTAAATTAAATTAAAAAATAGATAAAGTAGGTACCTAAATTATTATAAACAAATCAAAGACACTAAAATGTTACCGGTTTTCAAATTTTAGCTTACCGGAAAATATATAAACAAAATTAACCGGTTCTTTGAACTGAAAATAATGGGAAACGAAAACCATTAAATTAAATAAATTATTTTGGTTTAAAATTTTAATTAGAATAGGTAATTTTAAAAATTGTAAATAATATATATTTTATATTGTTATGTGTTTTTTAGTTTGAAAAGTGATTCATTTTTATTTATTCTGGTGTTAAAGTTATAAGTTGAATCTCTTGTTTATCTTGGTGTAATAAAATAGTTGTTTTTAAAAAATAACTATACCTATTGATGTAGATACCTTATTCATGATGCCACATAATAAAAATTATTATTATCTCTGCCTTGTGTCTACCTATAAGAAGGTCACTTAAAAGCACTATAAAAGCTGTGTCAAGTCTTGTATCATTCTCTTGTTGTACATTAATTTGTTTTAAAATAGCTTAAAAAATTAAAAAACAAAAAATTTTAAATTAAATTAAATTAAAATTTATGTCAAAATATATCATTGTATATAATTAAAATATTTTCAGCTAATTTAATTTTAAATTGAACAAAACATTAATTTTGTTTTTGCAATATTTCAGAAATTATGACAGGAAGACGAATTGTGGTAATGGCCAGACATGGTGAAAGTGAATGGTCTAAAAACAATGTGTTTTGTGGATGGTACGATTCACATTTATCTGATCGAGGTAATTAAAATTATATGCCTATATATACATACTCATAAAAGTACAAATTTTATGATTGTAACAATATCAGTTAATGATAGTAACTTTTAAATAGTTGTAAAAGATTAAATAAAAAGATATAATTACTAATTCATAAATTAAACATCAAATAAATATTACTTCAAATTTTATGCGGACATAACATTTTATTTCGTTTCTATAATTGACAAAACTCAAAAATGTTCTTTTTACTATTGTCATATTTTTCTGATGTTTATTTTACGTATATACATACAAACGAAAATTAATTGTTTACTTTAATATTATTCATTATTTTATTTACATAATACATATTAATGTTTTTTTCATTATACATTCTATTAGTTACTATATTAACTTCTAAATTGCATTAATTTTATTAATTTATATAATTTAAAATGTATAATTTATTATTTTTTTGGCGTATTAGGTACGAACGAAGCTCACGAATGCGCAGAATTGTTGAAACAATCAAATTATAAATTTGACAAAGCTTATACTTCTCTGTTGACTAGAGCTCATCAGACTTTAAAGATAATCACTGAACACATTGATCAGCCAAATCTACCAGTAGAGGAATCATGGAGGCTAAACGAAAGACATTACGGAGCTTTGACAGGATTTAATAAAGCTGAATTAGCTAAAGAATATGGTGAACATCAGGTATTTTATTTATAATATACTAGCTGTGTAACCCGACTTCACCCGAGAAAAAATGAACAAATATAAAATATGGAGTTACCAGTATTATTGTACCTCGGTTTTAGTGTATCTCAGTTCAAATATTATAGCTTTTAGTATTTTTAAAATTTTGTATAAATAACTTATGAACAACCTTGTACTTCATTATCAAGTCTGAGCTTTTAAAATATCTAAAATTGAAAATGTTATGATTTTTATCTATTAAATAATTTGCAAATGCTCGTGATTTTGATGAATTTTGTCCAAATTTGAACTTCACACTTTCAAGTAATTTAATTTTGAATTACAACATAATAACAAAATTTGTTTTGTCGAAAACTGGTATGCATGTATATTTCCGTTTTGCCGCTGTATTTTTTTTTTAATTTTCCTAAATTGATAAAAATGTAGGTATATTTATTCTATTTGACCCCTAATGTACCAAATAGATCCAATTTTCTATCAAAAATTATATTCAATGTTTAAGATTGAAGCATTTTTCATAATCCTGAACATGATAACGAAAAAAAAAATTGTATAAAAACACACATCATTGCAAAATTAATACATTCATCACTCCGTTAATAATCTAAGAGTGTTAAGATATACTTAATAATACAGAAGTACAAAAATTATTTTTTTATATAACACTCAACTATTAATAATAATTACTAATTAATTTGTTTGTTATGATGTTGTGTCCATATCTAGAAAATGTATAATCTTAATATTTTATGTATACGATAAGATTATAGTATATTATTTATACTATATTTTGTTGTATTATATGCAATTATATAGCTATTTGTAAATAAAAATAATTCTTATATTATCATCGTATTTAATTAATTTTTTATTTATTTTGAATTATAAATAATAAAATAATTTAAAGGTATATTTTGTTAATAACATCAGGTAGGTAGTACTTATTAAAAAAAAATTGTAAGTGCCTACAATAAATAAATTGCATATAAATTTTATCAATTAATTAAAAAAATAATTTCTATTTGAAAAAGTATTATTTTTAAATAATATATATGTATATATATGAATATAGTATTTCTAAATAATATGATCCATAAGTTATGTGTTAGTCTTATAAGATAAAAATTTATTATGTAAGGGTTTTCGAAGATATTTCACTTTAAATTATTAGTTTTAGAATAATTTCAAAATATTTTTTTTTTTTTAGTTTAAAATATGCTAAACAAATTTCTATTGTACATTCTGCCCTCAATAAATACACACCTACATGATTACACATATATTTGAGTAATTAACATATAATATTGTTATTTTTAGGTACAAATTTGGAGACGAAGTTTTAACGTTCTTCCGCCTGAGATGGACATGTCACATAAATATTATATGTCCATTTGGTGCCACCCAAAAATCATGGCTCACTCAGACAAAACAGTCCATAAATTCCCTTCTACGGAATCACTGAAAGAGACGATGGGGAGGGTTATACCTTATTGGGATGATTTTATTGTGCCTAGTATTAAACGAGGACAACGCATTTTGATCGTTGCCCATGGTACGGTTTTGCGAAGTCTTATCAAGTATTTAGATGGTAAATATTATTGTTGGTTTTCGTATGATAAATATTGAATACAATAATCATTACTGTTTGACTTTTTTAAAAACCAGGAGTATCAGATAATGATATTTGCTCAATAAACATCCCTTCCGGTATTCCATTTGTGTACGAATTTGATGATGAAATGAAAGTTGTGTCTTCAAAACAATTTTTGGGTGATAAAAAACGAATAGAAGAAGGAATAGCAAGAGCTGCATCAATCGGTTCTCATTAAACTGCCAATTATGAAATCGACTTCAGCAAATTACTATTTTCAATCTGGATTTTTGTCAGATGTTTGCTAAAATTAATTATTATGTTTTATTTTATTTTATTTATAAGTTAATTTTTAAATATATAATTATTGATAAACTATTCTTTTTATAATAAAATATATTATTAATAATTTAATCAAAAATGTTTACTTGTGAATTAAATGTATTTCAGAAAGGTAAAATGTATGAGCGAAAATCAAAATATAGTTTTCTATAAATTATAAAATAAATAATGTATAATATCAATGTGGCTTAAAAATAATTACTTAATAGTCGGTGAATAATGTAAAGAAAACCCAGCAACTTCTTTAATAGTAGTTATTTTTCAATCCCTACTTATTTTGTTTAAAAATACTCATCACCCCTCTTAGATTTTGAAATATTAATTGTTTTCATAATTTGTATCTCTTATAAACAATGTTGACTATATTGTATTACAAAAATAACTTTAAATAATCTAATTTTTATAAAATTTATTTTGTCTTTTACAATTTTAACATATGACACCGAAAATCAGCAAACCAAAACGTCACTTTGTTGCTTAATACCTGAATAATTTACCTATATCTACAATATTATAACAGGCTATATACTTATCATTAATTATTGAGATAGATAACAGCTCAGAGCAATACCTATCACTGTTATATTGTACTAGAGCTTATGAAAATGCATAATATAGGAATTAACTGGATTTGTGCCATCCTCCCACTTCTTTTGATCCACTTCGACCACTAATAATAGTATAATAATATATTAGCAAAAAACTGGAATATTAAACAATAATTTTTAGTAATAACTAATAACTTGTAACTGATAGTTAACTGTCAATTGTTAAACATCAGAATACTTTTAAATAAAATTTGATATTCAAAAATCAAAACTAGTTTGAGAAATTTATATTGATCAGAATATTGTGGACTAAATTGGAAATGCATGTTACAAAACACAGATGAACCTAATGAAAAGATACTTGATTGATGATTGTCAAAAATAAATTTTATTTAAAATTGAAAGAGATTATAATAAACAAATACCATAGGAATTATATTTTATACTTTTTTACTGGGACATTTAAACGATTATTACTTGATTTAATATTATTTTAGAATTTTAATTAGGTACTTCTCAAAAATATAATTATTATACATTTATGTATAGTGTACATACAACAATTATATAAATAAACCTATTCGGTTTTTTTAAAGACAAAGACTGATCAACGTTAAACATCGTAGATACATTTGGGTTCAGTTAATAGATATTAAACATTCCAGTAGAAATGTTGTCATTATAAAGATGTATGAACAATAAGCTTTTAGTAGTTTAAAAATATCAGTATAACCTTAGTTTAAGACATACTCAGTTGCTTTATAACACGCAATGCTTTTGGTCTTTGTATTTTTCCAAAACGAGTTGTGAAGATTGGAATATTGCCAAAACGCGTTTCAATCATTTTAAAACGTACTAAACGCAAAATTGAAAAGTATTTCGGTGTTTGGCGAATATATATTACCCACTGCGCATTCTTCGCTGCTAATTTTGTAATCGAGACATCGAGTATTACACATTATTATATTATTATTATACTGTACAGTCTATATTACTGCGTACACGATTTAAAATTGAAAATCTATGTCAGTAATAATAATATACAATAATAATTTACAATTTAAGCTCGTTAACAAATATATTGTATTCGATAGTCGTCGATGTGTTCGGTTAGCATATTAGTATATTAATAAATATAGCATCGAATGATTGGCGCACAACGGTAGACTATAAATAAAAACTAGACGAAACAGTTACATAAAAATAAAATAGTTGGTTAGTCGTCCGACAAAAGACGACGATTTAATATAATTCATAAAAAAAAAAAAAACGATTCGATCGGCGCTAAAGACGGTGCACGGTCGCCGCGACGTTGAAGCTCTTAGGCAACACAACGGACGTCGGTCGTGTCGTCGTTACCAGCCGCCAGATGGCTCTGTCAGTTCAAAACTCGCCGCCTCGAGGTTATCTCTCGGACGGGAAAAAAACAAATCAACACCGCACCGCTTATCAGCAGCAATAGTGATATCGTAATACGATAGGACGTGCCCGTGCCGTCGAGATGCGTATCACAGCCGGCGGCAATAATTATTTATTGCTGTTATTATTACTGCGGTCGGCTCGGCCGTTTTCGTCTACGCAATAACGGCGATTTGCCATATACGGCCGCCAACCGCTGCCACAGCTGCACCTGCTCGCGCGTACCCATCACTCCGTCATCGATAAGAGTCCGTCGTGCGCCCTGCCGAACGTCTTTTGTCCACCGGGACCGCCGCCGTGTGGTGCACCACAACCGTAATCGTTATTATTAAATCGGTCGTCGCGTACACAACTGTTTGCCACCGTCGCTCGCGTCGCGTCGTTTTCGTCGTATAAATGCGCGCATCGCCGGCGTTTGGGGGACACGCGCCGATACCATCATGGGACAGACGGAGAGCCACAGATCAGGTGAGAGCGACCGCATGTCTCTGCACGTCGTCGTTGCATTACGGCTGTAACTATTATTAACTGTTATGACGGTTATTGGGCGTGTAACGTATTATTTTTGTTGTTGTTGGACAAAGCCGAGCGAGGAGCAACCCATCGCGGTGCCGGTGGGCCCCCGGACGGTTTAAAGTTCTTTGCCCGAGGTGGCTGCTTGTGCGTCGAGTGCACGTTCTTAAAAATTACGATTGCAACAATATTAAAACCGTGATAGAGCGAACGCTTTATTCTGCGACTTTACTTTATCGTGATTATAACGACAGAGATAATAGTAATGATTAATAATTAATACGATTTTTCCACTTGTGGGGGGTTTTTTGGGGATGCACGACTCCAAGGAAAAATGTTTGTGCGTGCGCGCGCGAGCGAGCGCACTCTGTCTGACTGACTCGGCTAACAGTTTGCCGTCGAGTTTCGTGTTCTAATTATGGAATCACGCACGAGCTCCTCGAAAAAAATAACGATTTTCTATAAGTTTTTCCGAAAGACTAAAACACTGTAATTATCGGTGGATCGATAAAAGTCTGGTCAATCGTTTATTCGCGGATCATTTTTAAGATCTGTTATTTCATATTATAATATAGAGAATATACGAAATAATAATTATAATTATTATTATTTTTATCGTAATTTTATTCGTGTGTTTTTTTTCTGTGGGACACAATCAATTTCACGAGTACAAAGTTTTTATAGGAAAGGGTGAGAATGTTGTATTGTAGTATTGTAACGGTTAACAACGGTAGACCTCCGCGGCCGTTCATTGAGTACCTATTAATTTAGGAATTTGTTTTCGCCTTCACGTTATTTTTCCCAAAATGTTTCTAACTACATTAGCCTGTGAACATTCATTAAACATGCGTAATTATTTGTTTGGTTTATACACATCCTGACAAATAGCTAGTGCCTGTGAGATATTTAAATAACGAGACGCTCCGATTACAGGATTACATGACGTGTCATGCAATGTTGATAAAAAACATTTTCAATGCTAAATTATTATATATCCGGATGTTCCTAAAATAAAGTTTGCAATCGCCGACAGTAACATTTTGTGTGTGCTTATGTAATATATTATCTATAAGTACGTTTAGAGTTGTGTATAATTTATGGATCGTTCTGTAGACCGTATATTATCCATTATCCATTTTTTCATTATATTACAATGTAATGTTGAATGATATTTTTTTTTTGTTTTATATTAATGAATTTATCCAATTTTGTTGTGTTACAACTTAAAAAAATAAACTATTGAAGATTTTTGAAAATATTTATAATTTTATATAGGTTCGAACATTTGATTGTTAAGTTTATTATTATATTAATACTAAATAAAATCAGTGTCCTTTAAATAAAGCATTTCTCCGAAGGTCGATTAGATAATAAAATAAAAATTCTTTTCACATTTCGGAAAAGTATATTATACTCGGGCCCTGATTAGGGCTAACGGTCTACGGTGCCCCGTGAAAAATATTATTTTTTTTATATTATGTTTGGGTTTATAAATTTATTATATAAACTTTTACATTTTTCAATCGATGTATAAAAACTCGTTATTATTCAACTCAAGTAAGTAATAAATTATTAATATTCTTAACTTATTGTTAATATACGTACAAAAGGTAAAACAATAAAATTACATCTGATTTATTTTATTTATAAATGTATCTAAATATCCAATAAATTTAAAACTGCATGCCCAACTGTGGTCCTACCCATCGGCCCGACTAATTTAAGTAATTTAAATTAAACGGAATTATAACAACTATACGGTTTTAGGTACCGAGATACAATCTTATTTATTAGTACCTACCATAAACTCCTGTACTAAAAAAAAGATAATTTGGATATATTTTACATTGAAAAAAAACATCATTGACGGACGTAGGTGGTGACCCTAAATCCGTGGTCAGTCACTATTCCTGTTGGCTATAGCCAACACTGATTAAGCCTCAATCCGGGCCATTTATTTTTACTGTTTTTGTACACAATCACTTAAGATTTGAAAATACAACTGATTTTTCTTTAAGGTAAATTTTGAAGATTCTTATTAGTGGTTTCTAGAACTCACACAAAGTAATAAATGTCTAACTCGTTCAAAAATACAAAATAATAAAATATAAAACACCTTTTATTTGATAAATTCTAAATTTTTGTAAATTAGTACGTTACTTGATTTAAGTAATTCTATGGAGTATTTTTAATTTAATGTCTTATTTAATTAAGTATTTCGAAGTTTTAGTTAAAATTAATATACATTTTAAGATCGAATTAATTCCATAGTAGATATTACTCAAAGTATTCCATACTTTCATACTTGTCAAAAATAATTATATGAAATTCATAACAATAAAATGTTTATTAACTAAAAAATGTTCTCAATATCTTCTTATAATATAAAGTTGTATTAAATATTGAAATAATTTTTAAGAGAATGTTAGCCCATCGTTTGTTTTCTCTCTCAGACCCACGCGCAACATAGCAAATTTGCATTCCGAAAATTGAATCTTGTGTTGTTAAATTTAAGTATTATGAGTGAAATGATTTATTCAATTTATAAGTTAAGAACATTATCTGTGTTCTTACGTTAGATTTTTTAAGATATTTCAGTTTAAACACGTAATATGAGCATTTTAAAATTTAACATTTACAATACTCATAATATAACTTTTATACAAATTGAAATATCGTAAAAATGCCAGTGTAAGAACATATTTAGAAATATATTATATTATATTATATATTCTTAATTTTAAGTTTGATAATACATTTGAAAACACAAAGTTGGTTCTACTGAACACAAATTTGCTATGTTGCGTGTGAATCTGAGAGAGAAAACAAATACTGCACTACTGATATCTTTTTAAATGTCTCACTTAAAATAGAACGTACTGGTTTTTACAAAGTTGATGATATATTAAATTGCTTTGAAATATTTTGATACGCATTGTTATGTAAGTTTTATAGGTACCATTTATTATAAAAGATAACAGTTATAACATTTATTGATAAGTTTTATTCAGACTTGCAATACAGTATAGCATCAAGCAATATGACAAAGTCTGTACCTACATTTTTCTTTTAAATTCTAAACGTAGCAATGTATATTGTATTTTTTTAATTTTTAATTTTTGTTTGTGAATAAAAAAAACTTAAACATTTAGAACAAGGTTTCTCATAAATTGTTTTTACAGTAATTAAAAAATTTCAAAGATACAAAGTAACAATTTTTTTCATATGCATTATTTGTTTCAAATGTTGACAAAATTAGATACTTATTCAAATAAAAAATAACGATATTTCCTCTAACGAGTTATATTATTATGTGGTAATTTAAAAAAAATATTAATCCTAAGAACTAGAAACTTTTTGGCATAACGTATATTATTATTTTCTTTAATAACTACACAATGACATTTTCAAAATATTTATACTCATTTCAAGGAATCAAGATATTTATATCACAAACTTATAGTTCACACCGTTCTATAATACATAATACGTATTAAATTATAAGTTAATAATATATGATATATTGATATAATATTAATATATGTCATATTGATATAATATTATTAAAATAAAATAATTTATATCTGCCATGTTTTTAACAACAATTAATTCAACATATTGTATTAATATTTAATAGTACTGTACAAATAGAAAAATTAATTGCACCGCACACCGTCTACCCATCATTTTTGTATGCAATCATTTATCATTAAATTCCAAATACAATACATCCAGTGTTAATACCAATTTATTTCAAATTACACTTCAAACAAATTAGTTGTTAGAGATATCGTAGACTACAGAGTGAATTTTTTTCATTTATATTAGAATTTTTTTTTGCACTATTTACGTTTACTTATGAATGAAAAACAATTTGACTCCGCCATGTGTTTCTTTTCTTAATACACCTTTGAAATTTTAATTCATGTGTGAGGCATGGCGAATGAATACTTTTATTACTTACAGACCCATGTGTACTATGTAGTCCATTCTTGTCTATACTTAATATTGAAATGATATTATTATTTCTATATAGTTTTTATTTTTATGAATCCGAAACGCTTCATAATATTATACGGTCAAATGGGCGTAATGACTATTATGAGTATATAGTTTTGTTGCGCAAGCTGAGTGCACACCAGCCAAATGTTCATTTTACAACACTATATTTTGACCGTTTAACTAGTCTGCCATAAGGTTACATTTTGTGGGAAAAATTTACTACATCGAGACACGGTTGTCCATTGTAAATTGTATTATTACCATAGACTAGAGTAAAACCCTACCGCAATGAATTTAGGTACTGGTCACCCAGTGGTCAGTATTGTGTGGGTGTACATCTGGGTTGGCTGTATTTGTTGTACACTGTACATCTGTTCCAACTATTTTAAAGTGGCTTTTTGTAATTTATGCCGTATCCGTCGATCATTGATTATTTTGTACGTACCTATTGTAACAGTTTTCAAATTATACAATTATAATTTATTGTTCGTAAAGATCGTGGAAAAATGTTTTTTTTTTGTATTGGTATGATTATGTATGTTATAAGTTATGATATATGAACATTGGATTAGATAAAAAATCAATCATATTTAATATTACAATAATAGTACAGTAAAACAATTATTGTAGATCACCGTATTTTTACATTTTTCCATATGGCTAAAAATAGGAAAATGCGGTAACTGCTCTGTATTTAAAATTTCTTTTCTTTCAATAAATTGCTTGTAAAAAAATTCTTTTTAATACTAATTTCTTAAAAACTAAAAAGGCTTCATTAAATTTAATTTAATACATTTTTTTCATTTTTTTGTTACAATATTAAATACTTACGAAAAACCTAGTTTTAAATTTTCAATCCTTTTAACTATAAAAACAGATCATTCTATAAATTTTTAACTACTAAATAATTTGCAAACATTCGAGATTTTGATAAATTTGGTCAAAATTTGAACTTTAAATAATTATAAAAAGTGTGCATTTGATCTTAAATATTTTTAAAACTGCATTTAGAACAACTATTACGAAAAAACTTTTTTTAATTTTCAATCTTTCTTTAGCTATAAAAGTTGAACATTTTTATGTTTTTAACCACAAAATAATTTGTCAAAATGTTCTCTATCTTGTGTCCAAATTTTAACTTAAAATGTCTATAAAAAGTTATTTTTTTAATATATATTTTTTAATTTTTTGGTTACACTATAAACTATATTGTAAACTATTTGGTTACTTATGAAAAACCAGCTTGTTTTAGATTTTCAATCCTTAGCTATAAAAACTGAACATTTTATAATTTTTCAACTTCAAAACAATTTGCAAATGTTCGATGACGAATTTCGGTCAAAATTTGAAGTTAAAATGTTTAAAAAAAAATTGTGCTTATGTCTTTTTATTCATTTTGATTTGCTATTTTAATAACTTATGAGGAGTCTTGTATTACATCTTAAAAAATTTAACTCAACGAATTTTTTTTTATTGATGTTCAAAGAAAAAAAATTGAAAACCCCAAAAATTTCTTAGTCTTATACAATTAGCTCAAAAATTGTTAAAATATTTTTAATTTTTTTTTTTGTGTGTGTGTAGAAAATGATAATCTAAACATTTGGTGAAATTTTTAAATGTCTACAGTTATTCCTTTTTGAATTACATCAAAGTAAGAAAATCGTTCCCGAAGAAAACTGGTAAATATCCAATGTCTAATTTCAAATCCTCATAAAAAATTAGTTTGACTTTCCGATAAATATTTTCTTTTTAAAAGGTAGAAAAATTTATAGAAAATTTTGTGATAAATTTTTAAATTTTAGATTTATTTAGAAAACATTTTTATGAATTTTCTAATTAAAAAAAACTGCAAATTTTCTTAATTTTTACGTATTTTGTCGAAATTTTAACTTTAGACGCTTATAAAAAACTATTAAAGATTTTCACTCAATTTTTTTTTTTTAATCTTTACTTAGAAAAAGTTATGAAGAACATTCTATTACATTATCAAGTTTTTTGATTGAAAAAATTTTTATTGTCAATAAGAAAAAAAAATAAAAAAATATTAGAAAATGTATTATGCTTATAAATAGCTAAAAAAAAAATCAAAATATTTTTAAAATTTTATGGTGTATAGAAAATGCTTATATAAGCATTTTGTGAAAAATTTTTATATCTACTGTGATTACTTTTGATGTTACACCAAAAAACAAAATCAATTTTGTCAAAAATTTTCTTTGCGAAAAAATTCCCATTTTTCCCTTAATTTTTTTGTTTTTCCCAACGCGTTTGAAAACTATGGGGAATTTTTTACTTTTGACCTCCTAAAGTACCAACTAGATTCACTTTCTTACCGGAAAAGACACAAATGAAGAAAATCGGAGCACTTTTACTGCCCTTAAATGTGATAACAGACACAAAAAACACATCATTGTAAAATCAATTTCTTTCTCGCTCTACTCAGAATTTAAAACTAGCTATTAGATATAATATCTCGGTTTCAAATGAGAGTAGGTACATTTATTACTTACACCTTCAATTTCAAAAATTAAATAAAAATCATGTTTGAAAAAGTTATTTGAAACTTTTATAACCATTGATTATAAATACTAGTGAATGAGTAGGCGACTATAGTTAAAAATGACTTGTGAATATTAGTATTTATAATTAATGCTATAACCTATTATAGTATAGTCTAATAATAATCTATACGCATTACGTGTTCTAGGTGTTCTTTAAAAATCAAAATTAAAAGTTGGTGATTTACTACCGTAATATTTATTTTTAAATCTAAATTTATATTTTATTTTATTTCACGTCAAAATCATTAAATAAAAAAATTAATATCGATTTTATTTTTTTGTGTTAAATATTTTTTCAATTAAAATAAATTCAAAAGTAAAATTCGACCTCACGTACGTGTATCTTTAAATTTAAATCTAAATGAAAACCACTATAGTTAATCAGTAGTACTTCGTACGTATTTCGTTACTGTTTTTTTTTTTGGTTTTTTTATTATATCAGATTATGTTTGCAGCAGGCGTGCACATTTTGCTTTTATCTTATCCTCGTACGGAGTGTAAAAGAAAAAACAAATCCTGTTTAAAGCAATAAAAACCAAGGGGGCCGCGTGCTCGTTGCAGCTGTTCTATTTATCGTAATGCCTGAAGCCCGTTTAAACGTGAAGGGACCCGTCAACCGGAACAGGATTTAGACGAAAAAAATGCCCCTATTTCTTTCTTACAGTGTGGAGGGGAAGCATGTTGTACAATTCGACAGGTAAGTTCCGGTAGGTATGATCTACGATCCCCGCCCAGATGAACAATATTCTTTTAAAACCAAGAGTACTTATAACATAATGATAAAAGACAATAGTGAGTCTTTCGTCCAGTTGTTCAAGCTGAAATGTATGTTATTTAATTGCTTTAATTAATACGTTATATAATAAGTATTCCTACCGCCTCCGTCACGGTTTTCGTTGATGATTAAATAAGAAAATATAATTTTTTCATAGACGAATATTCCGGTTTTTGGTGTTCTCGGTCACGCTTTCGACGTAACAACCTCGATATTTGGGCACGAATATGTGCAGGTTATCCAGACTTTAATAATTGACTCGAGCAACTAACAAGGAACATAAAAGTACCGGCATAATAACATAATATAATGGTATTTATTTACTGATATGAAAATATGGAATGAATGTGTTCGAAATCCATGCTTAAGATTATACATTTATACTTGTACAATATAGATTCTTAGCATCAATTTATTTTATTGAAATTAAACTATGGATTTGGAAACAATACTATGTACAATTTAACAATATTGAACTAAGATAACACTATAATATATTTTAGATTCTGAGTGGAGAAATAAATGTATTGATTTTACAATGTTATGTGCTTTTTTATTTTATAGGAAGGTGAATCTAATTTACTATCTAATTCTACTTTTATTTATTTATTATTTTTTTTTTTTGGTGGGGGGGGGGGTCAAAAGTAAAAAATTCCCAATAGTTTTTAAACGTGCCGGAAAAACAAAAAAAAGAATTAAGGAAAAATGGGAAGTTTTTCGCAAAGCAAATTTTTATCAAAATGTATTTTTATTTTTAATGTAATAAAAGAAATTATAATCGTAAATATATGAAATTTTCACCGAATATTTATATAAACATTTTCTATATACCATAAAATTTTCAAAATATTTTAATTTTTTTTTTTGAGCTATTAATAAGCATAATAAATTTTTAGATTTTCTTATTTTTTTTTAGTTATTGTCTATAAAATTTTTTTCAGTCGGTCAAAAAATTTGAAAATGTAATATAATGTTTTTCATAACTTGTTGTAATTTAAAATTTAAAAAAAAGTTGAGAGTAAGTCTCTAATAGTTTTTAATAAGCATCTAAAGTTGAAATTTTAAGAAAATACGTAAAAATCACAAAATTTTGCAGTTTTTTTTTAATTAGAAAATTCATAAAAAAATTTTATTCAAATTTAAGATTTAAAAATTCAACACAAGAATCCCTATAAAATTTTTTTACCTTTCTAAAAAAAATTTACTAGAACGTTAAACTAATTTTTTATAAGCGTTTGAAATTAGACATTAGATATTCACCTGTTTACTCTGGGAATGATTTTCATATTTTAATGTAATTCAAAAAGAAATAATTGAAGACATTTGAAATGTTCACATAAAATGTTTAGATTGTCATTTTTTATGCAAAAATAAAAGATTAAAAATATTTTGACAATTTTTGAGCCAATTGTGGAAGCCTAAGAAATTTTTGGGTTTTTCAATTTTTTTTCTTTACTTATCGATAAAAAGAATTTTGTTGGATCAAATTTCTTGTAAATTTAATACGAGATTCTTCTTAAGTTGTTAAAATAGCAGATCAAAATAATAAAAATACATAGGCACAATTTTTTTTTATAAACATTTAAACTTTAAATTTTGACCAAAATTCATCAAAATCTCGAATGTTTGCAAATTATTTTGTAGTTAAAAATGTATAAAATAATCAATTTTTATAACTAAGGATTGAAAATTTAAAACAAGATTTGTTGTAAGTAGTTTATAATGCAACCAAAAAATCAAAAAAATATATTAAAAAAATAATTTTTTATAGACATTTTAAGTTCAAATTTGAACGAAATTAGATATTTAAACGAAGAATGACAATGTTAGTTATTTCGTTGTAATTTAAAAACATTTTTTTTTGGATGTTTGAAACTTAAAGTATATTATGATTTTTTATACACTCGATGACATTTTCAAATGCAATGTTTTCTGCAAAAATGAATTCAATCTACTATATTATTAGTAGTAAAATTAATTATTTTAATAGTAATAATATAGAAATACACTTAGTTATGTAAGCTGACAGATCGTCTTCGCTCAGAATCGTTTTTCGTATACAATGATTTATATCATTAAATTCAAATTTAACACATCCACGAAAGTGGTCTACTCGACACATACTGTATAGAAAAGCAATACCTATTTTCCGACCTTTTTTATTTTGTCTTTAGGTTGGTTATAAAAATGAAATAATAATTAAAGTATATACTTAAGATATACTGATATAAATTTATCATATTAAATATACATGTAATGATTTACTAATGTCTTACTGCTACAACTCGTAGATTTGTGAAAATTATTTAATAGAAATGATTCGTCCTCATTTAAAAATAAATATCACTAAAATTATTATATTATTATGAGTACACGTATAATGTATTATAATATATTGTGTATGTATTCTGTTTATGTATATTATCTCTGATCGATTATTATTACTAAAGCAAGAGTGTTAAATAGCTATTCAAATTCCTATTTATGGTTTATATTATTAATTATAATTATATACAAAGAAAAACGACATAATCGTTTTTAGCAATACTATTTAATCGTATAAAACATTTACATTATATTATGCAGAATTGATGTGGAACATATTAGATTATTATTAGTCGTTCGTCGAATTTATAATTAAAGAAATAAATAATTATTATTACTATATAATACTATTTGTTTCTCAAGAAGACGAATTTATTCCTTTTCGTCGATAAGACTTTATTATTATTAATTTATTTATGATAATTTTTAGAGTTCACAAGTTAGATTAAAACGATTGTAGGTCTTAAATTAATTTAATTAATTTGATTATTCCTTGCATAATGCATACCAGTACGACGTATGATGTAATAATTTCATATTTTATCAATTAAAATTCGATTTGTCCCTTTGAATAAAACAATAAATAATTATCAATGTTGTCGTCACTGTTATAGTTTATAGGTGTTACCGTCAATCATTCTCCACGTTAGACTTCTTGCAGTATATTATGTTACAGCGTCTGTATTATAATATTATTACCAGCAATAGGTAGTTTTTGACGTGGTACGAATTGATGTGCCCGGCGTGGGTTTATATTTAGGTTATAGTAAGTTTCTCGGTGTGTAATGTATTGCTAGCAGCTGTGCCAGAATAACACCCGATGTTTTGTAGGGAAAAAAACCTAATACGCGTACCGAGACATTGGCTTGTGCCGAAGTTCTCTACAGCTATTGAATATCTATACATTTTTTTCACCAGTTTTATAAATGTACAGTTGGACGTCCCGATATATTTTAATGTTCCGTTTTGATTTGACAATTTTTTAGTACCTTACAGTTCTTGTAATGCAATTAAAATGTATATTTATTTATTTATAATATTATGTATATGATATTTAAGTTAAATACAAATTCTGATTCGTGATTTCAATGTGATTGTCAATAATCTTTAAAACGATTTAACTGTGTAGACATTGCCGTCGTCGATCTTCGTGACCCTTTTCATTGTAAATTATTTCAATAAAACACCTTTTTCTGTCAAACCAATAATGGCGCCAAATGTGGTGGTCTGCTTCAACCCCGGGTGTACTATATTATACATGTATTGATTCTTCTGCAGCAACCCTTTACTACAACACCCGTTTGTAATCGGGGCAACAACCCTATTCTTATACGAATATCGATGCGATCCGATGGTTTCATTGTAATCCTTTTAAGACCCTTTTCGCATATCGTAAATCGCTCCGTGTATAAATATAATATATATACAATAGCGTGCGGTACATCCATATAATATATCATACACTGGTTGCGATTGACAGGGAAGTTTCCGTTACCCCGTACGACAAAAATCGAGACTACTATGATTAGAAATTCGCGTTTTTGTGAAGTTCGAAATTATCAGGCATGGACACATGGTGGTCGTAGTATGGCCATGGGCAGTATTTTATTATAGATCGGTAGCATTGTTGGACCGTGCACACGCAGCATTATGTTATTTTCTTCGAAAAAAACCTGTGGTTTTGAACACAAAACCCGAACGCTTGTCCCCCAAAACCACATATCTTATCTGATTAGCATTTTTCGCACTGTATGCCGTAAACAAATAAAATATTGTGTGTTTTTGTGTGACCCGGGGTGTATTGGATCTCTCACGCGGTGAAAAGACTATAACTCGCCATAACACGAAACACACATATTGTACATAATATATATTATACATCGGTACTCACAAAAGCCGCCGTCGATCAGCTGTTGCGCGAAACGCAGTTTCTTTGTCGATCATATGGTCCGAGGGATCCGAGAGTCGCGTCGTCGAAACGATATAACGGCGTGCCCCGTACAGCAGTCTTCGGTCCTCTTCTCCTATTGTTGCGCAATCGTGAGAATCTGTACAGGACCTCGCGGGGGTTTCCTCCGGTTCGTATAATAATAATCTATGAAAATATAAATGTCCGTGTACAAAGGAACAGCTGACTGCGCGTGTTCGGGTATCGGTGCGTGTGTGTGTGTGTGTGTGCGTGTGTGTGTGTGTGTGTCGGTGTCAGTGTATAATGTGTACGTCTAAAATAAAATGCGTGTACGCGCCAGGTGACACCACCCGGCGGTGTTCAGTGGCGGCGGGCAGATGCGGGAAACACCAGGCACGCGACCGGGACCGTCGATACGCGTGCCCATACCCCCGCGGGCCCTACTCCACCGCCGAAGCCGACTCGGCGGTAATAGTAGTAATATATTACTATTATACGTGTGTAATAGTAATAATAATAATAATAATAATAAGTGAGCACCGCATAAACCTTATACGGCGAGGCAACGAACGGCAACGGCAGCTGTCGCCCCTGATGCTTTGGGCCGCTGCAGGTCGGGCGGCTGCTGTTGTTGCCGCTGCTGCTATCGGATTTTTATGCGTATAATTACCGCCAACGCAGACTGCTGACGGCCGCGGGCCAGTTGTTTTCTCGGGTCGCGCTGCTCGTTCCGCAAATCGCCTGCGCGGCGCATCTGCTGTCCGTCCGCACCGACCGGCTCTTAAATCGCGACACAATATAATAATATTAAAATATAAGAGTACAAATATAATAATGTGTATCGAAGGATCGTGTGTTCGTATTATTATTATTATTATTATTAATAATATGGTATTCCTACTCAACCCTTTTGGCCGCACGCGCGCGAGTTTACGCGTGCCTCGGCCATTATATTATTGTTATATTATGTCGTTGCCGGTGACGGATCCAGTGCCCCTTCCCTTCGAGAGTTCGTAACATACACATACATAACTCTACATTTTTCTAAAGAAATATTTTATCTATTAATTGAATTACATTTAAAAAATGTAACCTTAGACATTTTTAATTAACATAAAAATAAGAGATATTTAAAATGTTATATAAATATATTTTTATACATTCAATTTTTTTTTTGTTTGTTTATTGTATCATAATATATAGGTATATTACATTTTCTTTAAATGATAATTTAACAATAAGCACAAGTAATTAGATATTAGAATTATTGAATTTAATACATAATTATAATGTTTCGAAATGTACAAGGTAAATATTTGTGTTGTGTACATTTAAATGAGCCTCCCCGCAAGTATACGCTCTGGACCCGTCTCGGATTATTATAACGTGCCAGGACGAGGAACGTGTTAAAAATCAAACGTCGTCATATTGACATAACATATCTACACGTAATCGATGTCGTCAAGATGGGCTCTAGTGGTTCGATTTAGATTGTCATCGTTAACTGTTTTATTTTACGGTTTTCCTAATAATTTATCATGTTTCTTCGACGATCACAACTCTCGGTATACCACGGAAATGCGTTTTTCTCTTCACAAGTGTGTCGTCCGGTTGCTGTCCTTAATATAATATTATAATAACGTAGTTGTCGTTTCCGGTTCACGTCTTATAATAATAATTTCACATTGTTATATCCGTTAACGAAATCGTGAATGACATTACGCATTATTATTTATATTTTTTAAATACGTTTCTTTACGTTTTTTTCCTTTTTTTTTTTAGTTTGGATATATGAGTTCGTTACGATTGTACAGTTCGAATAGTCCGATTGTTATCAAACATCGTTTTTTATTGTCGATAAAAATTGTATTCGATTAAGGTTTTTAAACTTTGAACGTAGATACCTATAGGCCATAAATATTATTTTTATGTTATTGTTTTTTTTTCATTTTGATTGATTGTAAAAAACATAATACAATATGAACATAATTAATAAAATAAATAATAATACGAATACAACATAAAATATATCGTAAAAGATTTTAGTGTACAAATTTTACTAGTATATTTCCATTATATCAACTTTAAAATGTAATATTTAATATACCTACTCTGTACCTCTGAGTTTAGATTAAAAATTAATGTCTTGTGTTTTGATATATTAATCGTATATTTTAGAAATACTCATAATTCATAAATTTTAAATCAAACTATAAATAATTATTAATCGGTCATTTAGCTAACTCTGTATTTTTGATAGTATACTTATCCAATTTGAAATGAAAACAATATAATATTTCATTATTTTATGTGTTCCTATCATTTATTTTATTAGTCAGTTAAAGAAAGTAAATGAATATCGAGAAATACGTTGTTAATTTATTGATCAATTCTTAATGTTGATTATTTTTTTTATGTTTTCAATATATTATCACAGAGGTCTCCAAACTTTTTTGTTCAAGAGCCACAAAAAATATCAAAAATTCTTAGTGGGCCAAAAGTGTGTATAAACATATATATTCTTAATTTTATGGCAATATAATAAATATTAAAATATATTGTTGGTGCATGATTTTACATAAAATACTTACAGTATATTAAGTATATTATAAAATAATGCTTATAATATATTCCAAATGTACTTAAATAAAGTATGAATCTTAATAATTACACATATTTTTAGATTATTCAACGTCCTTTAAACTAGCTGGTTAAAACTTGTTCACAAGCTGTAGTTTGTAGATCTCTGTATTATCATATTATATATAATGTAATATTTGAATTTTAGATTCTGAGCGGAGCGAAGAATGTATTCATTTTACAATAATGCGTGTTCATTATTTTTTTATTTTTTTTGTGTCTATTATCACGTTTTAGACCAGTAAAAGCGCTCCGAAATTCTTCATCAGCATCTTTTCCTGTAGAAAAGTGAATCTAGATGGTACTTTGAGGAGTCAAAAGTAAAAATTCACAAAAGTTTTCAAACATATTGGGAAAAACGGGAATTTTTGATAAAATCGATTTTGATTTTTGGTATAACACCAAAAATAATAACAGTAGATATATGAAATTTTTACAGTGTTTATATAAGCAATATAAACACTATATATATTTTATATACACAATAAAATGTTCAATATATTTTGACTTTTTTTGAGTTATTAATAGACATAATGAATTGGCGGGCTTTCTTATTTTTTTTTATTACTGTCGATAAAAATTTTTTCAATTGGTCAAAAATTTTGAAAATTTAATACAAGATTCTTCATCAGTTTTTATAATAGTAGATCAAAAATATTAAAAATATATAGTCACAATTTTTTTTTTATAAGTATTTAAAGTTCAAATTTTGACCAAAATTCATCAAAATCTTGAATGTTCACAAATTATTTTGTAGTTAAAAATGTATAAAATTATCAGTTTTTATAACTAAGGACTGAAAATTTAAAACAAGGTTTTCGTAAGTATTTAATTGTGTACTTAAAAATTCAAAAAAATATATTTCCGTGGTTGATTTTTATAGACATTTTAAGTTAAAATTTGGACGAAATTAGATATTTAAATAAAGAATATCAATGTTAGTTATTTTGTTGCAATTCTAAAAAACTTTAATGAGTACTTGAAACTTTTAAAATATATTATTATATTTTATACATTCAATGACATTTAAAAATTCAATGATTTTCCAAAAATTAATTTAGTCTATTGTATTATTAATAGTATAACGAATTATTTTAATATAAATAATATCGTAAAATACACATAGTTATGTACGTTGACAGACCGTCTTGGTTTAGAATCGTTTTGCGTGTACAATGATTTTTTATCGTTGAATTTAAACACATCTATTACAGTGACCCCACTCGACACCCACTGTACAGCAATGCGATACCCACTTACCGGCTGTATGTAAACTGCGGCAAAATTTACCATTTTCTAAAAGTCGATATGTAAACTGCGACAAAAAAAAATTAAGATTATACAATCTGCGACAAAACCGATAAGATACATTATACAAACTGCGGCAATTTATTTTATATACTTTCTATATATACTACATGTATATACATATCGTAATGATAATCTATATACACGTTTATCGTTTAATTAGGTATAATACGTATTATGTATTATGATAGCTATTAGTATTTCATAGAGTAATATAATATAATACGTATTACGTGTTATGACAGCTATTAGTATCCCTTAAAGTTATTTAAAAAAATCGTATAATCAAAAAAAAAAAAAAAATAATAAATAAATAATAATACAATAGGTATCTAATTAAAATGTTGTTGTTTATTCTCAAAACATATTTTTTCAAAAATTCATATCTTGAAATTTGTCCATTTTCTTTCATTTGTCGCTGTATATTAATAAATTTGTATTTTTGCGTTGTCCCTTTATTTCTTTCTTGTACTACCCCTTCTTCTACACTTCTAATTTTTATATATGTGTCAACTTGAATATCCTGTAAAGCATATATAAATTTATATAATGATGGATGATGATGATAAAAATACGCGTTAAATTTTGAATGGAAAGATTCGCATACATTATTTGTTATAACCTCTGATTTTGATGCCCACAAAGAAGGAGGGAATATGCCTTGCATATAATTTTCTGTTAAGTAATCGCATAATCGCAAAATTGTATTATTTGATTATTAGATGGCATATCTGAAATTAAATCAAAAACAAACGAATCTTCGACTTCATCAGGTTCAAGGAACGGAAGACCAAAAATATAATTTAAAAATTTTCCTTCATCTGTGTTTCCTTCAATATACACTTTGAATAGACCCAAATTTTGTAATTTTCTAAACCACGCTTGGCCGAGATGAAAATTACAACCTCAAATAATACTGGTTGGCCATATACTGTGAACCGCTTCGTGTATTCCAATTTCGAAGTCAATTACAAACATACTTGGGTTAAGTAAAAATCCTTCAGTCAAACATGCATCACGTAACTTTTTAAATAAATGTTCATAAGTCGATGTACGTTTATTAGGAAGCAATGTATATACCAGAGACGTATAAATACCATTTTGAAAGCCATGCAGTACAAAAAACTGATAAAAAAATTTAGTACAGAACTGGAATGTTCCGTCCATAAAAACTTTTTCCATAGAACATAAGTATTTTAAATTTGTGAGACATGTAAATACAATTATATTTATTTCCTTATCATTAATTAGCAAAAAGTTTTCATTTTTGTTAGTCATAATATTCATATTTATTAGAACTTCATGTACTTCATTAATATCTTTGGGAAGTGGTGGGTGATATTTGGTTTTTTTATTATATAAATGTCTACGAATGTATGAAATATCATTAGTCAGTAATTGTGTATCGTTTTCTAAACTACGAAGTTCTTTTCTTATTATTTTAGATGGCATTTCATTTATATTGCTTTCAGATATTTTTCGTTTGATACTATTACTTACTATTTGACGTTCAGTTGTAGAATCTGATTCATGACTATGATCCAAAACTGATTTTTCTTGCAATAGAGTGTTTTCCTTATTGAAGACCAATTTAGCCTTACATGTTTTTTTAGTGCATTCCCATGTTTTATTACCATTTATTTTTGATTCGTATTTAAATTTGAATTTAAAATCGTTTAACACTGTTAATACTTTGCCATTCTGGCTAAACATTGTTGAAAATTCCATGGCGTGGAATAAATATTAAACTTTTAACTACTTTTATATATCGGTATATATCGTATTATATTATCAAAAGTAAAGGAATCGATAATACCGATATGTTTCATTAAAACTTAAAACATTTGGATTTACCTTACCAATTTGTACTCAAGACGAAACATTACATAATTAATTTAACGATATACGTACATAGGTATATCTATATTCTATATATAGTATATATAGAAAGTATATAAAATAAATTGCCGTCGTTTGTATAATGTATCTTATCGGTTTTGTCACAGATTGTATAATCTTAATTTTTTTTTGCCGCAGTTTACATATCGACTTTTAGAAAAAGGTAAATTTTGCTGCAGTTTACCATCTCCCCACTTACCAACCTTTTGAATTTTGAATTTTAGCTTTAATTATAATTAATATTAAATTATTTCATTGTAATGATTTTTTACTGATATATAATAATATTATGCTAACAACATTTTATGTTTTCTGTTTACTTTCTATATTATTATGTTATTAATTGTGGTTTTGAAAATATTCTCATCAAAGTTGAATTTAAACTAGAATAAGATATTAAAATAAATTTAATTATGTGTAATTTTAAAGGAAAAAAACTGATGACAAAAAATAGAAGAAGTTAAATATATATGATATAGATGAACGTAGTTTAACTGGTTTTTGTCTAATCTTTGAAAAACAACCGACTATATAAAATATTGCATCTTGATATGTAAGCAAAAACAAAAATATACATAAAATAACTTTATTAACTATGGTTTTATTTTATTGAAATTTACATTGTTCATTTAATGGATATACGGTGTCTTGCAATGTTTTTTGTTCGCAGCAACATTTGTTTTTCTATGAAACAAGAATTTGGAACAATATTATTGTTGGGATATATGCATTTATATATTTATATTTTAAAGATTTATTTTAATATAATGTCCGTATTATTTTTGTACATATATTGAAAAGTTAATAATTTTGTTTAATATAATAATTACAGCATACTTTTTGTAATAAAATTTCATTGTAATTGTAAAATGATTAAATTGAAGTACTAAAATTGGGTAATTTTTATTAAATTTATTAGAACAACATTTTTTCTATTTATATTTAAGCTGTATATATATATTTATATTTTTTATATATTTATAGTCTGTTTTACTTTTAGAAGTAGTGTTTGTCTTTAATATACAGGGGCAACAAGTTTATTTTGAAACTTCTCCCGGTGCGATCTGTGTAACCAAATTCATTGTTTATTTCCCCCCAACATGTGCAAGCAACAGTTGCTTAGTAGGGGTACTTTTTTCGTGTGTGCGTAATTATTTTAGTTGTACATTTCATATTTAGAGGCTTTTCATCCTATCTCCCCTGTGAGAGACGATAGCTGTATGACGCCAGATGTTGTCCTTCTCACATATAGAAGGGATCCCGTCCTCGATGCTTCCAGTTGGGCAAAAAAAATAATATGTATATAGTGTAGTCATATTTTTAGTATTTCTATATACATCTAAGTACAAATAAAATGATATGATCAAAACATGACTCTATTATTGTGCAGGCATCTTTGAACGATTGCATAGTGTGGGTCCCAAATATAAATAATTTAAGTTTAAAATAAATAAATACATTAATTTAATTTATTAAGCTTGTCATAAAGTAGATCTATTTTTAAAATTATTGTTATTATTTTTTTTTTTTTTTGTATTTAGTTGTAATCTATTAATTTGTTTGAAATATTTTTTGTTTTTGGATTAAATCCTTAAAATGTTTTTTATTCAAGTAGATATATTATTTTTTATCCATTTGTACTTGATCTTTAAGATGAGTTTTACTGCTTCGAGTATAGTCCAGAATAATAAACGGTAGCGGTTACCTTATTTATTACCTTACACAACAAGTCGTACCAGCCGCAGAATTGTCCATAGGCAAAACGCTCCCACGCTATCGCTAATCGTGTTTTCCCGTCGTTCTAAAATATTAAAAATTTATTATGAGAGTATTTAATAGTTTTTTTTATGATAAAGGGGAAAACTTTTTAATTAAGCTGGAACTTTATATAATAAATTAAAATTCTTTCTGTTTTGGACTTAATATATTATAATAATTTATATATTTTTAATTTCAGCATATTATTTATTCAGCAAATAATTTATATAATGTATACTTGTATAATTTATATACTATTTAAATTATTTTTAATTTATCGATTGTTACAAGTTTAAAAATTACATTTATGCTGTTTTAAGATGTTTGTTAAACAAAATGTATATTATTTTATTTTTACTTAATGACCCAATACCTAATATTACATATTACAGTCGATAATGATAAAAGCATCATATAATAATAAAATATATGCATATAATATAGGTTATGTCTTTAAATTTTAGTTTATTTAATATTTTGTGTTATTATTATTAGTTTTTTATATGCAAAACTAAATATAAACATAGGCATAGAAAATGTTTTTTTACAAGAAATTAAATATTCTAATTCAAAGTTATATACTTGTATCTAAAATTCTTATGTCATAAAAAGTTGTATTAACCTTTTAATGGAATGTATATTAGAAATTGAATTTTATATACTTCAAATATGCATCACCTGATTATTATTTAAAAATAATCCCAATAAGTAATAATAATATATGCATTTCGAAACACTAAATTACTAATTATCTGTTTATACTACACAGAAATTGTAATAACAATACAGTATTAAAAATATTTCATAATGATAATTAAATCGTATTCTAAATTTATAAAATGTGTATAAACAACTAACGTTTTTATTACTTCATTGGTATTGATTAAATTAATTTTGAAAATTGGAGGATATTATTTTTATTAACCGTCCATCAAATGGAGTCATTTTTAAGTACTCAGGCTATTCACTTTCTATCATTGTTTATATAATAGAGTTTATCATAATATTGTAGAGTTCCAACAATAAATCAGGTGACTACTTAATTTCATTATTCATCAAACATTAAAACCAAATTATATAGAATATAATAGATTTATATTTTATTAAATATGTTGTGTGTCTGTTTTATAATACTTATTAACTAGGTGATAGTCAATTTGGTTGTCTTTAAACCTTAAATAAAACTAAAATAGTAAGATATAAATAATAATAACACCAAAACATGTTGCGAAAAAGCTTATATGAGATTCCTAAATGGTTTTTCATATCTATAAAATTATCGTAGACATAACCCAATCAAAAAAAGTGCAATTAGATAATGATTTGTGTCTACTAATGTTTGTAGCAGTACAGAGTGAAAAAAAAACAAGATGAAAATCAATATTAATATAACATGACCACATGTCCTCATATATGATATACGTTTAAACACAGTTTACGGGTTAAACACTCATATATATTTGTGTAGAACAGATCGTTTTTTCTAAACAAATATTTTTATTCCGTTTAGAATGAGGAAAAAAATGAGTGATACTATTTCGGCACGACGGCCGATGAGTGGAAGCGATTGTATATATCAATATATATCATGATCATGTCCGGTGCGTGCGACCGGATGGGAATAATAGCCTTAAATTGTACTAGGTGACTACAACAGAACTCCACCGAACTGGAATACCGTCGTCATACGATGTCTATCCGGTGCTAGATTTAACCTTTTGACAGTGGCATAATTTGTCATCATCAGTAAGGCGGGTATCGGCTAGTGCCAGGTTAGTTTTGGGCTGTCAACCCGATTCGTGACAATGCTAAATGCAATTTAGCCATGATGTGTGTAAATAAATAAATAATTATAGGGTATCCTAACCTAACTTATAGTAATAAGCCGCACGTCGTATCAGTGTAGATAAACAGACAATATGTATTGTAGTATAATATTGTTATTATATAAATTATGTAAAATAATAATACAATTGATAAACAAGATTTTCATGGTTATAACTTATAACTTATAGTACCTACCTTAAGTTTAGATAATAGCTATGGACTACGGTTATACTGTAATATAATATTTTCAATTAATATATTTATCATAATTTAAGGCAGTGTCCTGTGTGTTTGTTAATTAGGCGTCATTCATAGTGACATGATCTAGTCATTAAGATAGTTATTTTATTTAATATAATACCTAGAATATATTGATTGTTTTGTTTAATGCAAATACATTTTATACTCCATACATATTGGTGTAAATAGGATGCTTGGGGGAAAAATCCCTATAGTCATTATTGCCGTCCCCCTAAAAACGGGTTATTTATGCCTATGATAGTAAATATAAAATTTTGAAAGGGGCCATTTTTTATTGAGATAAAATGTTAATTGGGACTCATGAGTTTGCGAGCAGTGTTTTTTCAGTTTTATTATGGGTTGGTCAAAACCTTTGCCCTTTCTCAAAAACGGAAATGACAACACTGCCTTTTGAGTTTTAGTGCCAGTTAAATACAATATATGATTTGCCAAGTTTAAAACATAGTTCCTTTGTTATTGATATGTTATTTTTTAACATCATTAGTTATCTCTGGTCCTTGCCAATACACAAATTACGTTGAATCCGCATTATATGCCTATGTCAATATTACAAACGCGCTGCATACGCTTTTGTAGCATTCTATAATACACACACAATCGCCCCCTTAGGATTTCGCACGACGTATTCACACGATCGATGATCGTAGATCGATGCTCTATACCCCTTCCTCTCACAAGCCCCGACCATAGGTCCCCAGTCCCCACCGTCGGATGACCCGTTTGCGAGAGTGGAAAGGCTCGCACGATATAACAGACGTGCGCCCGCGGTCAACGTCGTGAGAATCGCGCTCCACACGCAAACACACGCACACTCACACACACCTTCGTCCCGGTGTAGCAATCGTTTCTAATGCCACCGCCGTCTAAATACCATCTACGACTCAGATTTTTACCGTTTCCCACGATCGTTGGTCCTATATATAAATAAATATATATATATATATATATATAGGAACTCATCATGCTCCCAGCCACGTCTTCTGCGGCCGACCTATAATTGCGAAGCGCGGGGGCGGCCTCCCTACCACGTCAACGACTTTTTAAACTCGGATTGCGTCGCAATATATTTCTGTTTAATCGATCGAATTATAATAAGATTCTCTGCTTTCGACGTCGTAGTTCGCAGTGTTATATATACGTTATACGTATAAAATATAGTACATGTATTATAATTATTGTATCGTCACCGCGCACAGCAGAAATCGCGACGAATCCATTATAAAACCACCGACGATTTACGTTGTACGCCTATATTTATAGATGGTTGTAGATAGTACACGCGCATATTATAGATTTGTAGTAACATTATAGTTGGTATATAGCGGAATCTCCGCTACCGCTGTCGTTCGGCGTCGCGCGATTCCTTCATGCGTGGCCCTCACTGCAGCACCGTGACCGTTTCCGGCGGATGTGATTTATCGGGCCGTAAAGAATTTCACAGTCTTTTGCGTTCGTATCTTCGCCCGAGCAGGAAGCCCGAGGTCGAGTGCCGCCGGTTCCCCCCGAGTTTGTTTTACTCGTGTTACCACTACAGCAGCGGAGATATCGCTCTATTGCCGTCGGTATGTATAGATTCGCCGGCCGTCATCGTTTCCCCCCTATAATCGCCGTTGCAACAAGTCGGTTTTCGGTTACCGCCGACCGCGTTTAAAGTATACCGTAACGCACGCGCGTTTATGACATCGCTTACCACAAACAGCACGACTTCTCCCGACTTAAGGCGGTTCCCTAAATAGCTGTTATTGCAGTCGACTTTAATATTAAATTATATCATATACCTACATTATGCGCGTTTAATGTATATATTGTGTTGGTGTAAGTATACGTGGGTACTTGCGAATCGTTGCATATATAGTTCGATCCGCGTCTTAGATTTAGAAACATTTAATATAATATATATTTTAAGGCTTAACGACCTATTTAAATTCTAAATGGTAACACGCCATGTACGCGCACGTGTATAACACTATATCATAATGATATGGGTAAGTATTACTGTCACCGCCATACATTATGTGGCTAATGCATATTGTTTTTACGTGTCAATCGTTGCGGGAAAAAAACCAATACAGAAAATTCACATTTTTGAACCCACATTGTAATGTTTTCAATATATTTTTAATTTTAATTAGACCCTTTTGGTTCATCAACATTTCTATCTGGTTATAAATTTAGTTTGATAGTTATTTTAATAAATTATTACGATTAATGTAAACGTGTATGACACATTTCAACGAAAAACAAAAAAATTAGGTAAATCTGTAAGCCCGGTACCAAATATGAAGTAACTTCCTATAAACCTATTCGAATTCATATAAAGAACAAACTTCATCAATCCTATATAATACGTAATATAATGTATTTTTATATTTCAAATTATTTAATTTTTTTTGAAAATTCTATAAACAATGTAGCCTCATTTTAACCAAAAATCAATATTAGATACGTCCAAATAGGCTTTTAGATACCACTGATAGCGCTTCTATTAGTAAAAAAAAAATTTTTTCGATATCTTAATGCAAAAGAATAATGTTTATTGACAAAATGCGTATTAATATTATTTAATAAATGTTGAATATATTTTTTAGTAACTGTTTAATAAAAAAAAATGTGAGTATCACTGACCACTGGTTATATTTGTGATAGTTTTTATTTGATGGTCGGTATTTTTACCTGTATAAAGTGTCAACAATGTTATAATCGTTTTTGTGATATTAAATTACATGTACGGTAATAATTATTTACAGAAACTGTGTTGCAATGTGTGTTCTAATAAAAGCAAATGCCTGAAATCATTCCATTGTGATATAAGATCGCACAGACTAGACCGTGGGATACAGGAAAATATAGTCGCAATGAAATTATTTTTTTCCTGCTTAATTTCTTTAAGTTCAACAGGTGTAATGTACGGCGGCGAATAGGTAAAATGTAATGACTATGTCTGATCGTATAGTAATTTTATTTCTCTGTTGATCCTTAGAACCAGATGTACATGTTTTTAAACGTTAGTGTTTTTCTTGTAAGTTGTGACAGGTGTATGTTAAAAATAAAAATTAACATTATGGATACCTACCTACTGTTCTTAATATTCTTTATATAATTTAAAAGAAAGTATAGTTTGTTGTAAAAGAATTTGTTTCGAGACATTCAAACATACATGATATTATGAAATCATTTTTAAAAACAAAATTCCTGTCAAATAATTTTATTGTATCAATTAAATTAAAACTCAATGGCTTGAATCAATTTTTTTGTAATTTTTTCTTATCGATGATAATTGTATTTGCAGTTGTTGGTTGTAGGCAATAATCTATAGTTTATCATTTAGATGAGACAAGGATCAATGTGACTGTAAAAATATTTTAGCACGCCAAAACGTAGAAAGATTCCCGATGTCCTTAGATAATTATATATTAATATATTACGTTGTGTTTAACGTTTAACTACTAAGTAATAACTAACTAATAATCTTACTTACTAAAAGTAAGTTATCGCAGGAAAGATGATTTAAAAATTCAAACAAGTAAAATATTTTCTATAACATGAACTACGAAGAAAGTAATGGGGTTTTAACGAATGTAAAAATGTGTGCCGCATATTGTTCAATCGTGAAGTCAATTATTAGACTGTGAATACGGAATGGGTGGTCTGTCTGTACGGTTATTTAAGTTGTCGACTCATCAGTAGGTGTCCTCGTTTGTTCACGTTTCGGTAATCATTATATTATTAACAACAATGCAATAAATTGTTATGCCATTGCCGTGTTTAATTGTTAACGATATATTATATTGTTATAATAAATTGTCGTTCAAATACTGGATAATTATAAAACAAATTGAAGTGATCAATGTAATTATTAGCAAATCACGATATTGCCAGAACATAATAATTGTGAATAGATAATTATGACTTATTACTCGTTAGCTGCTTACGTACTTATATGTACGCGTTGGTAGCCGTCTTCCATGTTCTTCGATACAGTTACGATCAAATATTCACTGCATCATATACATTTTATAATGTTAAGAGTTGAAAGCGAAGAAACCTGTTGGCTTGTTGCTTTGTGAAGACCTTTAAAATTCGCACATTGTCGAAAGCAATTTCGTCGGAAACGATTGTTGTGCGATTCGTAGGACGCCACGCCACCGTCGTCGTCGTCGTATTATAATAATTGCCGGTAGCAGGTCCTCGCGAGAAACCAAATCGTCTTATACGTTTCCTAGGGGGGTAGTATTTATGTACATAAATATATTATTTTCATGGTGGACGTGTATAAGACGTTCTGTATTATGACTTTTTTTTTTTTACGACGGTCGGACGGTCTCATTGTTTCGGTCAAAGGACGTACACGCTTTGGTCGCGCGCGTTCCGGTGTTTCCTCCTCTTCGCGTTTTGTTATAATTCATTCCCTCTCGCCGCCCATTATTCGCGCACCAGGTGAAAACGTTCTCCCATATAATATTACGTATATAATTATAATTCCCGTATTACGATACGCACTTTATAATATAATATTATGTATATACGCGACGTGCTTGGCGGCGGCGTATCGTTGTCGTCGTCGTGTTCGGCGGTGCTGCACCACCTGCGCGCGAGTGCTTGCCCCCCACCAATGCACCGTCGCTCGAGCAGATGTCGCCCGCGGGAGACGCGTGCCCTCACACCGTACTGCGGGCGGTCGCTCGCTCGCTTTCGGCAGCATTGCAGCAACACTCGGCAGTTCCTTCCCGGAGCCGATCACGTTCAGTACGCGTTCGCTCCTCGTTGCGTTCACCGACCCGATATTCATTACAACGGCACTGGCATCATTATCGTATCCCCCGCACGCGAAACAACTCATCAAATATATTATACGTCTACACGCGTGTTTAGACTTATAAAATTTCACTAGCGCCGTTTTACCCGTTCTATTATCATTATAAGATATCGTACGCGACGACGTTTGTCCGCCGCCGTCGTATTTTGTGTTAAGAGATCATCGCGCACGCACAAAATCCCGCTAAATGGGTGTACTGGGCAACGCCGACAACCGCAGCAACAACGTCGTCAGCAGGTCCGTCGCTGTAGCTCCCGAACCGCCGTGTCAGTGTACCGTTGACCATTTCTTGGCACCGCTCAAGTTCAAAATGAAAGGTCTCAAGAAAATCCGCAAGAAAATCGGCCTGGGTATGTGTCATCATAAATCAAAAATATATGTATTAGTATTTAGACGTCGTTGCGGATATAGTATAATGTCATGATGACAACCTATACGGTCGCCTCCGTTTTCAGGTCCTCTCAGTCGTGCAGTGTGCACAACGATGTTAATGATAATAGCATTGTACACTATAGACGAATAGTAGTGAAGTGATATTACGTATAAAAATCTGGAAAGAGTAACGTACCGGTCGTAAGTCTCTTGTCGTATATTGTTATTATGCCGGCGCCACCGACGTGTTAATTACCGTCGCCGTGTACGGCTCGTCGTCCTCCGCAGTCTTTAATAATAATAATAATAATAATAATAAATTTTCCGTCGCAGACGAGACGTTCTCGCCGGTCGACTTAATTCCTTTAACTAACCGAAATTAACGCGATCCGTCAATTGTCGTCGACCGTCTCGTTATTAGCGGTACGTACCCGTCGTGCATAAAAAATGTATTATAATTTAGAGTATATACATACGCACTACAAGTGGTATCCCTTAGGAGTATTTTATGGATGTCGCAGTGGTTTCGTTAATGCTCTTCACATGATCGCATTATCGTCGAGAGAGGGTAGCGTTCTGCGGCCACTCGCACACGTTTATACATACATATATAATATATGTGTAGGCGAGATATCTGTTTGGATTTGATGGTCGATCGTTTAAAATTTAAATTGTAAAATCCTCCTAAAGCGCACCCCTATATTATTATTTTGTTACATTTATGCGCACCGTAAAATGTGCATGCGATCGGGTGTATTGCGATACGCCCCCGCGGGTTTAGCTTTCTCTCGACTTTTCGCCCTTGTCCGCCGAGAGTAAAGCCGGTACGAGCTCGGCCGTGTTCAACCCTCCCGGGACCTGACGCCGATACAGGGATTAACGGCCTTGTCGGCGGCGGCGGCGGTCCATCGCAGCGCAAGTGCCGCCCCAGAATAGCTACAGATGGCCCGCGTTCCCACGAGGGTCGACACCATGTACAATACAATACCCGCGGGTCGCCGAACCCACCCCGAAATGGTTTGCGGGCACGTCGAAAAACCGTTACGATTTTTTGGCCGCGGCGTCCCCCATTCGCCCCGTCGTCGTTTTTTCCATGAGCGCGCGGCGTATAATAATAATAATAATAATAATAATATTGTCGCCGTCAGACGTGCGTACATAAAGGTAGGCATAATATACGTAATAATAATACGGCAGACGATCGAATTTTCTTTACGGCGATCGCGGATCGAACGAGAAACGGACGGACGACAAACGATGCTGCAAAACGACGACGACCGTAAGCGACGTACATATTTTCTAATTTTAATGTTGTTGCGTTACGTAATATCTCATTATAGTAGGTCTAGAACGATAATATCGGTCGCCGCGGTAATCCCCCGAGGTTATAGACGTCGATCGATTCGTCGTGTACTTATAGGCGCACACGTATAAGTCTGTAAATTATTATATTATTGTCGGCCGTTGCAAAAACAATGATACGCATGGGGATTTTACGTGACGACTCTCTCCGGGTACACGATTTAATATAGGTACGTCTGTAATGGTCGTGCACAGTCTAAGCATATAATGATGTACCGATAATAGGTAGTCACTACGATGTCATTGCTGCGTAAACATACCGACGATCGTATAATATATAGTAAATTTTATGTCTACTGTTTTGGCCGTCCGCGCGCGCAGTGACATCATTCCGTTCTCACGGTTTATCATAACTACTATTACTATTATTTTTTTATTTTTTTATTGTTCGTAACCGCCCGTGCCTGATACGCATACAAAAAAAGCGCCGCCGTACGCCGACGTGATCCATTTAAATGCGCGCGACGGCCGCTGCGGTTTTCCGATGTATATGATATATGTGATGATGCGATTAATACAATAATAATATGATATTATTATTATTATTTTATCCGCATATATATACCATTAAATTGTTGTATCCGGGGGTATATATTTATATCTTGGGCCCGGATTAACGCTAGGAGGGAGAGCTACAAGCCCAGGGTACAGTGTTAAGAACGATGCGAAATGAGACCGCCTGACCTATATTATGGTAGTCTTTTCTCGTGGTTAAATCAAATATACATAATATCACAATATATAGCACACAATCACCAACAGACATGAAATAATGCGAAAATATTGATTCCGACGAGTTAAATTAAGATTGATATTGAAAAATATCGGGGGGCGCCATGTACAAAAATATAGACCTGAAGTGCCAAACAAATACTAACGGACAGCATAACAATGCGTATGTAATTCGGCGTGCCAACGTAGGCGACGATATACGATTATGTTCGTGTACCCATATAGCTTTCACGTTTTGATTACAATTTTTTTCACACTTTTTAAAATAAGAATAATAATGCCTTTACTGTTCGGGCGACGATTATTTCCGGTTTCTCTCTCACTCTCCTAAACTGGGAGCTCTAACTTCCCCCCTCATTTGCATAGGATCGCGATCTCGACCGGCTGTGATGACGTTGCGCCTGCGCAGCTGAAGAGTATTGTGCCCCTCGATCGTGTCGCATTATTAAACGTCGTCTTTGGCGTACTATGAATTCGGTCTTCCGGCGGACGTGCGCAAGAATCCTCCGCGGTTGTGCGTGATGGGCGGACGCGCGGGACACCGGAAACCGCGCGGCCCGCGCACACAATAAAACCGGCCCCCATCGCGCAAGCCGGCGCGATCGTAATACGAAATTTTCTAGTGCACAAGACCGGATCGTCTCCGCATCCCCGCCTCTTGTTGCGCGCGTAATGATAATATAATATAATATTATAATTTTTTTCCACTATATAGGTTGGTTTTTTCATGTTGCCCTGATGCCTGCACACACGCTCTCTCCCTCTATCTCTTTTTCTCTCGTTACCGTATCACGGGTTTTGTCTTTCGAACGCTTGCGCACCCGCGAACAATGCGACCGACCGAGTAATCGAAACGCTCGTATTATTATATACGCGTATCATCTATTGTTTACATATACAAATCATATTATACTTGACGTGGAAGTACGATAATAACGCCACGGAGCGGCAGTGGGCCCAGGTCTTCAACCCCCTTCCCACCGACTACCGACTCCACAGTTCTCGAGTCTCCGAGTCGTGCGTGATGCTCGTCAAAGTTTTCGTTATAATAGCGTGCGTGTTCCGCGCGTAACGATATCGTTATTATTATAATTCGTATCATATTATCATGGATTATGATATAAAATAATGCACCTATACATGTATTATTATAATAATACGCGAATTCGTATGCACGTGTTATAATAATATGTAATATATATGTGTTCCCGGCTGCATATAACGTTAAATTGTATTTTATGATATTCATCGTATATATATATGACGTTTTTAACCGATTTAGTGGGCCGTTTTCCTTTTTCTTCGCGTTGTTTATAGTCATTCGGTTTTCGTCGTAAACCCACACTCCAAGATGTCGTCGCGCCATGAATGTAATATTATGACTATCGTTCGTATTATGATAATAACCCTTTTTTTACGTGCACGCTTAAACCACCGGATATACGAATCACTAACGCGCGTTCAACCACCTGGCAACCACACATGCGAAACATACTATGCAGTTCACGGTCTGCCGGGGGAAAATTGAATATAAATAATATAATATAATATATACACAGACGAAACCCGTAACCACATCTGAGCTACCGAGTAGTTTTTTGTTTATTATTTTATTTTATTTTGGTTCGGTCTGATACGATAGTCCGATTCGAATCTTTCTGTAAAAAATATAACGTGAAATTGTCAAATCAGAAAGCGGCGGTGTCTTTCTAGTTTTTGTACTCGAGTACTATGATTCTATTATTGTGTAATTAAAATATAATCGGGAACGTCTATAAAAAACGAATTTCATATACGACTGAGACCGAAAAATGTTTACTACTCGATTCTGACGGTCGGGCTTTATTATTATATACCGTGCTGGTCCTCCGCCCGTCATCTTATTGTTCCATTTATGACATGTCACATTCGACTACCCCACGGCCATCGGCGGCCGCTTTTCATGTGCATTGTCGTGGTCATCGTACGTATAATACGTAGTCACCATGTGTAGGGAACCACTCGCATTGTCCCACACCAATCGTAATGGCATATATATATATACTATTATATGATATGTTCGTATGAAACACATTTTTATATTAACCGTACGTTGTCGTCGTGGGAAACTCGACCGTGACAATCGCCGAATGAAAGAAACTCAACGATTCCTAGCTTCGTATATACCCACACGGTCCCCCACACACAAAAGCACACACCTACATTGAGCCATATACACGCATGCATGCAGGGGGCACAATATTATTATAAATTTGTCGTACCTGCAGAGAAAAAAATATTAATTAAAGTCATGTTTAAATTTCTACGCACTGTACAACATAATATAGTATTGCTGTGTAAACATATACGCATAGCGTTGACAGTTTACGTATTGTTTATCGTTGTTTCTAACGATTTTGTGTTTTTCGTTTGCAGCACCGAAATCGGGCACCGGCACTGTCAATCTTAACCTGCCGCCACTGAGATTTCATAACGTACACGGCGAAAATGTGCGACTGTACAAGGACGGATTCGTCGCCAGACGGGTGGACAGCTTCTGCAAGGGAGTGGCGTTCAGCAGTCGGCCAGTTGCCATCAACGAAAAAGTTTATATCAAGTTCCTGGAGATATCCGACAATTGGAGCGGCGTACTCCGGTTCGGATTCACCAGCGAAGACCCGTCGAACGTTAAGAAAGTGCCGAAGTACGCTTGTCCCGGTGAGTGATCGATGATATATTTAATATTTCATTTAGCTATTTTTTTTTTTTTTTATAATATGTACTTGAAGACACGCGATCGCCACTTATTTTCCAAGACATAATATTATTATATTTACTTAATAGTATAATATAAAGTTGCGTACTTATTTTCAAATTTTCTCGTTCCTCCAGATCTGACCAGCAAATCAGGATTTTGGGCGAAAGCGCTTAGCGAACGGCACGCGGTCCACGACGGCTTGCTATTTTTCTACGTCGACGCTGGCGGTGATGTGCACTACGGTCTCAACGGCGAATCCAAAGGCGTGTTCATGCAAGGCATTGATACTAGGTCGCCACTCTGGGTACTATTGGACATTTATGGCAATTCGACCATCGTTGAGTTTCTTGACTGCCGTCCGCAGTTGAACAACAACAGGATATCCAGAAAGTACGTGTTTTTTAGACTGCTGTCGCGTCATATAATGATTATTATATATATAATATATGGGACGAACAAATTATGTGAGACCCAGTGGTAGGATGAGAGGATAGACCCCCATGATCAAAAAATAGTTTTAGTATCTTATATAATATAAAGGTATAAAACATTAACCATAAATTATATTTTTAATAATCAAATAGTGTATGTTAAGAAATCAGTCACATCCCTCCACGACAAAATCATTTTACCACTATTGGCGAGACATCATTACACAAAAATCTATTGAGATCATTTTGTGAAAATAAAAACTATCGTTTTAAAATCTATATACAGACGATAAAAACAACCAGCAGTTGATGGTGTAGAATTAAAATTTTTTTTTGTTGTTAAATTATAAATACGAACCCTTTCTCTTATATAACTTACTTGAAAACTATATGTTCGATTCTGTCCGTTTATTATTATTATTATTATATCGAAATCTGCGTGATGTGTAAATCCGATACCTCACAATAATATTATTATAATTATAGTAATATTGTGGTGTTATATTAACAAGTTTTTCTCCGTACAGCGATGAACTGGAAATCTCCTCTCAGATGTCCACCGTGACTGTGTCGTCGCCCCCGCGTTGCCAGTCCGTAGACAACGTGGAGCCACTGGGATTAGTGCGCAAAGGCCGGCACGTGATGATCAGCATGAAAGACGGTGTGCCGTGCGTGGGCACCAGGCTGTCGACGGCCTTTTTCCAGGGGTACACTTTCACGAAACGGCCGCTACAGATCGGCGAGAAATACCTGGTGCAGATCACTAAGACCAGTCAGCTGTACGTGGGCAGCCTGTCATTCGGCGTCACGTGCTGCGACCCGAGCAGTATCGGCATCGGCGAACTGCCCGACGACCCTAACCAGCTGGTCGACCGGCGCGAGTACTGGGTCATGAGCAGGAACGTTGCGGAAGACACCAAACCCGGCGATGTGCTGATATTCTCAATCAACAACAACGGTAAATAACAATATTAACGGCATAGCTTTAAATATGAGGTGTATTATATACATGTTGCTGTATCCAGAATGGCTAAGCTCAGAATAATCAACTGTTATAAGGAGTACAATATATTTTTAAACCAATAATTTGCAACATAATATTGTTAATATCGTTTTGAAATAAACGATAGCCGAGGAGTAATAAAGACATTCTGGCATCAGCGTCGAGCCTCATAAATGTTTAAACGCATCGTACAGCTGCAGTGCTTGTGATGCGTCTCCGGGAAACAGATCTTGACGGTTTTTATTTGTTCCGCAGGTGAAGTGTTGTGCAGTAAAAACGGAAACCCGGAAATCGTGCTGATGTGCGTGGACCATTCGCAAACGCTGTGGGGCGTGTTTGATATATACGGCACGACTACGCAAATCGTCGTGTCGAAAATGTTGGCCCGGCCGTCCGCGGGCTGCACCCCGAATGCCATCGTCCAATCTTCACCACAGCCGTCAACCTCCTACGAGACGGTCTCTACCGTTTCGCCGACGGTATGCTACGCGTCGCAGCAACCGATGGTCCGGTCCAATATCCTAGAGGTAAACACTGACGTCAACGGCGGCACAGTGCTCATCGTCAATCTACCTGCCACTCAAAACAATCAGATGTGCCATCCATCGCCGGCCCTGTCACAGGCGTCTTCCGGCATGCAGCAGCACCAGCAACTGCCTAGACCGCCGTCCGTCACTATCCAACAGATACAGCCAAGAGTCGCTCCTGTTGTTGTCCAACAACCACATCTTCCAGAGGTAAGATAGACGGACAGATGACATGACCACAGATGATAGTAGTAGATAAAACAAGGTTGTTTAGTGTTCATATCATGATGACGTGGAGTACACGATTTATGTATTTAAGTAACACATGAGTAATAATTGGCATTTTTTTTTTTCTCAGCAATTACCTTCAGGCGAAGGAGAATGTTCCATTTGTTTTGAAAGAGCAGTTGACTGTGCTTTGTACACATGCGGACATCTTTGCATGTGTTACGAATGCGCTAAGAAGCAGTGGGTACGTTTGGGCCGTTGTCCAATTTGCCGTGCTATCATTAAAGACGTTATTAAGATCTACAAATAAATATTGTCTTCCAAGGTTTTTCTGTTATTCTTCTTGGGCATATTTGTTAATTTTTTTTTTCAACTTATTATTATTGTAAATAACTATTGCCAAACAATTGCTAATTTAAATAGTTTTCATCAGTCATTTTTAATATTATATTATGTTATCAATTGTTTTTATTTTTAAAAAATTTTATTTGACCGTCTTGTAATTTATATCGGTTGATTGAAATACATTTATATATATAAACATATTTTCTTTAACTTAATATTCTTACAAATTAGTTTTTTTATATATATATATTGTATTAACATAATCCATATTTTAACAAATAGAAAAAAAATGACTGATTTATTCAATAATTATTTTAGGTGTAAGCACCAGGTGTGCACAATGGTAAGTCAGGAAGACTGGCTCTTTTTTGTAAAATTAAGTTTTATTATTGTTGTTATTGTTATATAGACATAATCATTGTACTGTATATTTAATAAAATATTGGTTATTAAAATTAAGTAAGGAAAATTAAAAACTGTTTTGATACTATATTAAACTACAGGCCGTTCTAGTCAAAAGTCAGTTAGGGCTGGTTTCTTTATCAAATTTGTATTTTAATAATTTATCGTAGGCACAAACATTGTTGTAGTATTATGCTAAGGTAACATATATTTTTTCTAAGTCATAATTTAATGTAATAATATAGTCATGATATTTTACTGGACACCACATAAGTGATCGTACAATAATTTATAATATGTATACCTATGCATCACAAATGTGATAGTTGTAAATATCACAATTTATAGAACTTTATTGTATTTTAATTTACTCTGAATAATATGTAATAATGTACTTTTCTTTTTTATCATTTACACTTTTAATTAACAAGTGAAAACAGAAAAAATAAAGTTAATATTTATTACAATTTGCAGTTTTTAAGTTTATTTAATTCTTATATTGTTATGTTTCTGATGTTTAATCAGATATAATGTTACGCTCCCAAAGGATTGTTTGGAATTTTTTTAACAATGTTATAAGTATTTTGTAAAATAATAATAATTACTATTTGTTCATTAACTGTGAATGTTTACATAATATTAAACATTGGTAGAAGTGTATAACTTATATACAATGAAATTTACATAAAGCTGTAAATGGATCAAAAATAATTTATATTTTAGGGTCACAGAAAGTCGAAAATTAAAATTCCTCAAATTTGCATACCATAGCATTATGTGTTAGGCTGGTTGTGGTCATAAGAAGTAGTGTGGTTGAGGACATTAGACTAAAGTGTGAATGGTTTTTGGAGAGGTATGCAGATATAAGTAAATTTATACTGGATAGGAAGTCGGAAGCCTCCAATGGTTAATTAAGTAGAGGTTTAATAAAATTTAGGTGAGCATCTGAATGTTGAGAAGCAAGAGAAGGAATTTTCAAAGTATAACAAAAAGGGGAGTACAATCATAAGGAATAATAAACACTAAAATTATTTGGTACTTAAACTTATCATACATTAAACTAATTAAAATATTTAATTATATAAATGTGATATCTGCTGTTATTATTCATTAAAATAATAATGATTTCATATCATTCCACCGATGTTGATGAATTGATATTAAGATGAATTTCCTATATTGTAATATATTAAAAATAAATCTATATCATGCAATGTCAATTAATTCATGGAATTGCATTTTATTGTTGTTAATTAAAACATTACATTGGAGTTTTTTTTTTTAGTTACACCTACAAACACATAATATATTATTGATTAAAAACAAAACTATTTATGCTTTATTATATAATTGTACTATACATTTTATATTTTTGTTCATGTATTGATCCGTCGCCTGTAGGGTACGTATTTAGAAATTATTTTCATTGTCTAGCTTTGGTAAGTAATTGGCTCTATATCGTCCTAAAATGTGAATGCACTATAAGAATTATGTTTCTAATCTTAATAAAATAATAATATGTTCCCTCGTACTCATCTCTTTGATTAATTACTAAAATTGAATGATAAATAATTCAAATATCAGGTAAAAATTATTAAAATAAATTAACAAATCAAAAGATTTGGTTTCAAATTAATAATGAATAGGAGGTATCAGCTATAATATTTTATTATTAGTATTGTAGTTCTGGTAATATTACTGTTATTAATTTTAAATTTAAATGTTATCAGCTATTTGATGTAGACTGTAGCTTACACATTACTCAATTTAATTAAACGGTTTTGCAATTTTTATTTTGAAATTACCCGTAGATAACCGATAGGTACTCCCATATTATAGAATAATAATTTAATAATATATACAATTTTAAATTCAAAGCGTTACACAGATAAGTTGTCAAAGTTAGTACTTAGTTAGGCAAGTAGTAATTACCTAACCTATACAACCTATCTAATTGTTTTTAATCGACCTTTACTGACTAAAACTTACTATACTTTGAATTAATTAATAATTTAGCATTTGTAACGTTTAGGCTTTTAAAGTTCAATAAATATAATAAACTTGTAGGTACCTATATTCGTATATAATAGGACTAGGTAGGTATTACGTAAATGTTTCTCATGGTATATAAATATATTATGTTTTCAACATTACTGTTTCCTTTAAGCTCTTATATTGTGTTAAATTAATATAATCGTTGGTAGATAGCACATTTACCTATTTATATTTTAATTATAAGCAACGTTTACACGATGAAATAAATATAATGAATAGGTACCTACCTACTTACTCGAGAGTCTTGAGAGTTAACACAATTTAATTTTATCGTTCACGTCAAATACCTACTTTAATAATTTTATAATATACTTTGGTAATGAATGATGGTTTACCTAAATTTAATTTAATTAATGACCTTGCTGACTGATCATAATATTAAGTTATTAATACTTAATGGCCAAATGAATATGATAATAAAAAATATATCTACGCGTATAATGTATTCTTATCACATTTGTATATTAATATTAAATAAACAGAAAAAACTCGAATTTAAAAACATAGAACATGGCTAGTTGAGTTTTTGTTTGGTACCTATTTTATATTATATTATTACATTTCTAAGTTAATGGTCAATAATTAATATTTCGTGTCACATTCGAGTTATAATGATGGAGGTAGGTACTGTAAACATGTATAATATAGTATATGAGTATTAAATGATAGACGAAGGTAAGCCCAAATGCATTTGATGAAATAATGGTATAGGTACGTCAGTGGTTACTGGTTACCTACCTATTATTATTAATTTATTTTTATACAACGCCTCCACTACATGGCAATTAGCATCTAAAATAATTACCTACGTTACGTCGTATAATATATACCTAACAGTATTTCATTAAACATAGTTGGACTTTGGGCTATATTTTGTAATTGGATTGTCCATTGTCATAATTTTATATTCAAAATATTTTTATTTTTTTAAAAATCTACTCTTTTGATGAATCAAATCCGTTTTTTACCACCTCTCCATCATACTATAATACACTGGATCTTTCCTTTTAGGCTTTAAAGATATTTATATTGATATTGCATCACATAAAATGCCTATATATTTTAGTAAACGCAGTATTTTATAGCAGTATAGGTAGATACTTATAATGCAAAACAAATTTTGACGAACCCTAATTTCTTCTCCCAAATATCAATTAAAAAATACGAATGTTTAAATAATTAAATATAATAATATAATAATTCATAACCCCACAATTTAATTTCATTATTTTGTATATAATCTATGGTTTTCAATGCGTATTAAATATTAATTATCAAAAATTATAATACGATATACTTATACTATATACAATATACATATACGTGATATACTTACCAGAATGATTTTAATTATTAGAAAGCAATATTAGAGCATTATTATAGCATTATTATAGCAATATTAGAATGCTAGAAAAAATATATAAAACTAAATTTCCTTAACATCTCACATATAGTTTATAAATTATAATTAAAAGATGTATTATACGGGTCATGGAGAAAGGTTACACTACCCAACCGCCACAACCACTCTACAGGTCAAACGCGTGAACCGCGACTTTTTTTTTGCCAGCTGTCGTCAGAATCATTGAAAAATTAAGTTAAAATATTAAAATATTATACCTATTTATAGTAAATAATTAATTTGATTTTTTTTTTTATTGGAACTTAAATAATATCTTATAAATAATTAAAATAATTTAATGATATCTAATGTGGTCTTAATGAATACAGTTATAAAACATTTATATGAAATATATTTTTTTTTCAATACGTTTTTTTTTTTTGTAGCCCACATATAGTATAATAATCTATTAAATATGTTTGGCCCAGTTAATAATTTGAGTTTGACATGCCTGCGTCTCACACCAATCAAAATATAGCCATTATCACAAATAATAAAGTATCTGAAATGTACGATGTAAAAGTATATAATATCTTTACAATATGCATAAATAATAAAATATGAAACACATAAATTATTCCTAATGATTTTACACGGGAAACTTTGAACGCCCATGGGCCAGATACACACATCCACTCACCTAACCTTTGAAGACTAAAATTCTATACATTTCGTAGGCGAACTTTTTTGCGACGATAATGGCTTTTAGCGGGTAAAGACTTGCAAATGCATATTAAAAAAATTATACGAATAATCTAGTACTTATACTAATAAGCAACGATAGCGGTCAATATATTTATAATTGTTGGTTAACTGTCTCGAGCTAATGAACTTTTTAATATTTCTTACAATAATAATATTATAGTATGGTGTTTTTTGAACTATAGATTTTTTCTTTTTTTTAGAAGGTATTTTATACTTATAAAAAAAGAAAAATTATTTTTGATATCATAACGATTAACGATAATTTTATGAGATTCAATTTAATGATAACCCACTTGTACCCAGATATAAAAGTACTAGGTACAATAAATTCAATGCGAATTTAAAAAAATATATTTTATTATTTCAACACTTTATAATAATTTTATATGATAACAATTTATTGAAATCCAATTATACAATTTTGACTGGCAATTATTATAAGTTTATTGCATTTTGTGCGTATAATAATTATTAATTGATAATAAAAATTATATTCTCCAATGTATAATAAACATTAATATTAATATGTAATAAAATGACTCGACTATTGAATATAGTTACAATACGTTTTAAATGCTATCTATTAAAATAAGACTGTGTATAATGTATTTGCTTTCGCAACGTCAGGCTCTGTGCCATAATTGTAAATATGAATAATATTTCAAGGCACACACTATATTTTCAGTGGCCGAACACTCGCGCTTAATTCTGATTTCACTAATTTTTTTATATTATATTTAGGTACTTATTTGTATGTTATTATTTTATGAACTTACAATACTATTTTTATTGTAATAAAAATGCATATTTTAGTCAACTATTACTAATACATTAATACATTATGTATAACTTAGGACGTACACAACGTTTTCAGAAAAAGCCCGAATAAAATTATGATTTTCAGCTTTTACTGAATTTAAATATAGAAATAAGTAAAACTTAGCTTTAACAAGGTCTATTTCTTCAGCTCCCCTAGTTCAATTTGTTCAACTTTGTTTATTAGCCTTCGTTTGTAACCACTTTGTAAAGACATTTATTTCGTTTGTAAAATATTCATTATGGCGCGAAAAAAAAATTTTAATGGGGGGCTGCAGAATTGTCCCAAATTTTGAATATGAAATTTTTTTCATAACATACGTTTTTAAGTCGTTTGTTATGGCTTGTAAAGATATTTATCCTATTAAATTCGGATTAAATTATTAAATTCGAAGCATTTCCCCCCCTAATACCCCCCCCCCTCGTAAAATGTTTATTTTGTGCCAAAACGAATCTTTTATAAACAAAATAAATATCTTAACAAAGCTATTACAAATGAGGGCTAATGAACAATATTGGAAAAATTGAACTAGGGGGACTGGAGAAATGAACCTACTTTATAGAGTGATCAGGTTTTGAAGGTACATATATATATATATATATAGGTATACTTTATAAGTACCTACTGTTATATTTTCGGTCCATCATTCAGTATCTGTATTTGTTAATATTAAAAATTCTCTACGCTTCAGTTATAATAACACTTGCATCAATCATGTATATTATTTTACTAGAATAGATATTAGATGGGTTTGGTACATAAATATTTTTTGGTATACTATTTGCAAAATCAATCACATACAGCTATAAAATTTCAATGGTTTTGCGTTTGAAATTGAACCAATGGAAACAGCCCAATAAACTGGCGGCAAAGCGGACGTATTTTTGGAGGGATCTTTGAGATTTTATATTAAATAACAGGTGAAATGGCAGGCTCGGAGAGTTGAATGGAAAGACTTCACTATACGCGGAAAAAGGGTTGCACGTACAAACACGGACGTATTTAGTGGGACCCAATATCTTCTCGAAGAATAAATAATATTAAAATAAGGTAGTCATGCGGATCGTATTGTTGTCGATTCCGTCTGTACGATATTATTTTATCATACATAGTGTGTACCTGTCCTTAACTTACATGGCTACATATTGTGACGATAATACTTCGCCGCAGCTGTGTCGTCTCGGTTCGGTTAGTAAATTTGAATGAATATAACTTCTGAGACACAACACCTGTAGCCTGTAAACGCGATGCATTTGGGTTACACGGACTGCAGCAGACACATATCGAACGGCGTTCACCTTTTGGTCGATTTATATTTTTGCACCAAACACGCGGTGTTACTGATTATGACAGAAAAGATGGTGCAGGTTCAATGCAACCTGTACGTATACGGCGCCCACTTGCAGTTTATGGTTTGGTAGCAAAAGGTGTTTTACAGACATAATATATAGGTCCGGATTTTAAGAAGATACTGTGACGGTATTTATATACTAAATGTAATAATTACGGACACGTACAATATGTGGGTTAAACCAAACCTAACCTATATACAGCTGCACGTTTGAACTCGGTGGCTCGGTGGTATAGAAACTTAGACATTGTAGTATAGGGTCAACTTATGAGATGAAAAACACTACCTGTACTACATAATATAAGTATGTATGAGAAAACATTCGATATAATTTCTAGGAGGGGAGAGATTAGGTTTTTGGGTTAGTGTTGTCTGTTCAGTTGATGGGGAAAATTACGAAAACAGCAATAGTAGTCATAAAATAATAGGTTTTTAGTATATTTTTATATTTTGATAAAAATATGAAACCATGGCATTCCATTAGTGTATGACCTACAAATCAATGGTGATCTACAGAGTCATTTAGCTTAACCTCTACACGTAATGAACACAGATTAATAAAAATAACAGGTACATTTCATATATTATATTTTAATACTGAATAATACATTTTAATTTTATAAATGAAAAACAATCTTTACATTTATAATACATTTTACGTTAATTTAAAAAATGTTTAAATAAATCATTATTTTTTATTAATTTTTGATCTATACCGTGTTTACATCAAGTGCCTTGGTAACAATTTTGAAGTAGTGCCATGCATTTTACACAACAATTTAATTTTTAAAATTGACTATACTGTTTCAATTGTTTTTGTATTTGTTCTTGCCTGGATTAACAACATTTTCAGAATGGTTTACAGTTTGATGATGATATCCCAGCGATTGGAGATTCACAAAAGATTTCTATTCATCCGTTATTATGGTTTTACCGGTTAAAATTTTATTTTGCGTATTGGTGAAAGTGTAACACGATCACGTCATTCAACTATAAAATATTTTATTTTTTATGAATATCGTTTTTTCTCCAACTATGAACTAATACCAAAAACTCGCGGACCTTTGATACGTCTGTCATAGTTTCTAGTAGTTGGTGGTTTGTTTTCTTTATCTGAATCGGATTTAAATATCTGCAGAGTGGGTTGATCCCCGAGGAGAATACGGCTCCTGTTATATTTGCGCTGTCTTCTAAGTAATGTTTCGTATATTTGAACACTCTCACCGTGTCCAGTCATAAGTGTCCGAGAATTAAAAAGTGTGCTGCATATAAATCTCATCATAGGTTCAACCAGTCTACAATAGTGCTAGACGATCGACCAATCATTAAAATGACTGTTGTTATTTTAAGTCTTGACACCAGTAAAAAAACGTTTTTAAGAATTTCGCCCAAAGTTAAATTTGAATTGCATCGGTTAATTAAATCAGTTTAAGTGAAAAAATTATTTGAATTTTGGATGGACTGGTAGGTTTGACACCCTCGAACTGTACACCTCAAGAATACTATTTCACGTATTTCACCCGATTGTAATCTCTTTTTTCTAATATAGATTTCAATCAGACCTTGACACTTAATATAAGCTATTACTTCAGTATCCGATGGCATAAGACCATATAATTGCAAAAATGCAATGGTTGTCCTTTCGTTATGAATAATTAAATACAATTTACTATTCAGTCACCAACACATAATCAAATAAATACACGCAACTCGATAAACACACAACACCAACTAACGCAGCTGAACTGATTGTATAAAATATCAATAATATTTATTTATTTATTTATCTATCTATTTATTCTTATACACAGTGGCGCAACTAGGATTTATTTGTGGAAAATGGAGGGGAGTTATGAATTAGAAAAAAATTCAATTTTGGAAGGTGTTTGGTGGGGAAGGGGAGTAAGGTTAAGTTAGGTTTATGAGTACTCATAACCCACAAATATATTCTTCCCCCCTCTAATTGCGCCATTGCTTATACAATATAATTTATATTTTTGACATTCGAAATACCCAATAGATAGCCATAAGGTATAAGTGGTGGACTTTATATTACACCTAGTTCAATCTAATAAAACATAAAATTAATATCGTAGGCCAACACCATGCATTTAAATGGTGATAACGGCATAGATCACACACTTAAATGAAAATACTGCTTTGGGTTACACACTAATTGAATGCCAAAATTGTAACTTAATTTGTTGCAACTAATTAATGTATTATCTAATTTAAACAAAATCGCAAAACTTACTTTTATTATTTCCATTATATGTGTGCATGATTACATGTACATATACAAACTTATGATCGTATTAAAATTATATAATTTTGTATATTATAATATTAATTTTTGTTTTTTTTATCATGCAATATTAAAAACAACAAAAATATTAAAAATTTACCTAATTTATAATGGTCAAGCAGCCGAATAAGAAGCAAGAGAACAATAAAAATAAAAATTCATAACAAACTACCATAAGAAATTATTATTGATTTAATTTTACATAAATAAATAGATTATCAACATTTTTTATACTTAAAAATTATGAAGAATGAATTTGATTTTTTTATAATTTTTTCTACATCACTGTAACCTTTTCAATTTTCCTTTCAGAATACAAAAGTTGCTATATAGTAACTACAGAATATTTAATTTTCGTTTATTTATAAAAAAAAATATTCATATACCTATCTGGTATTCTGGTCATATATTACTCGCGTTTAAAATTTAGGTAAGTATTTCATATTTGTTTAATATGTCAAATATAATAAATAAATTCCAATTTTTTTTCACAGTTCAGCAGCGCCAACTGGTCTAATCGATGTGGCAATGACTTTTTATAGTGGTTGCTTTCATGGTGTTGAAGTATGTTAGATACGGTTAAACTATACTGACAACATTTTCCTTGCTCAAATAAAACACTTTTGAAAGAACAGGGGAAATAAATTGAACAGTATTGTTTGTCGTTGTCGTTATTTCAAATTTAATTATTACATGTCGTAATAACAAGATGTTTAATATAATTTCTCACATTTTTAATTTCTAAGATCTAAATATATATAAAAAGAAAACAGTGAAAGAACCTACCAATTTATTTTGAATTCTAGGGTTCTAATTTTTTCGCAAAGTAAAATTTGGGTATTTTAAATTATTTTTACTGAACATTTCGGAATATTATTTTAAGTATACTTTAGGGTATATGCTATGTATTAATGTACTTTTAATATTCACAGTTAAAAAAAAATCACAAGTACCTACTTGTTAGACTGACTATGTATACCTAAGTATATCACAACATGCGTTAGTAATAATAATTAATAAGTAATTGAAAGTATAGTGTACGCTCTATATTCGAAAAACCTCCTAATATTTCGACGACACATTAATGTTATTGAATAAAGCATATTTTCATGTTCGCTTTTATTAATTCGACTCGTGTACTGTCGAAAAAAGCAGACGGAATTGGCGGAAAAGGTGTATTTTTCCCGCCATGTGTTTAATATAGGTACTATACTACTTATGAAATACTTATTCCAACATATATTTTAGCAGATGATAATGTGAATGTGTACATTATATTGTTATAACCACGAGGTGTCTCGGGTCTTTTGCAATAACAACTAACAAGGTTTCGTTACAATGAAAGTGGGAATCGCGGTGAAGTACGGTGCATGAAAAGGTTATTTTCAATAGCAGATGCCCAAATATAAAAGGGTTTATCGACGAGTTAGAATGTTTGTCGAGTAATTTCAACACACAGATCTCTAGATCAGGCCGTACTCAATAAAAAATAATTAAACATAATATTATATCGTACACTTATTTTGAACATTGTACGTACCTATAAGTAAGTATTTGAAATGCGTTAAATTTTATTGGCACACGGCTACATGTCTTGTGCATTGAATAAATGGATAATGATTCCTAAAAGACATATTTAATAGTCTGCTTATAAAATATTATACAGTCCAAGATGTGTCGAATTGTGTTATGTTAACTTAGAGAGGCCTATCATTATATCTGATATTGTTTTTTAGTTGAATAAATATTTAGATCAATTGTGTACTTGAACTACACTTTTAAAAATGTGAAAAGTAAATACTAATAAGTGATGTCTATATTTAAATGTAAGATACTATCTGTGCGAATTAATTTCACAGTTTCACAAGTAGAAAAATAAGTTAATTCTTCATGGTTAAGTGAATAGTTACAATTATTTAAATAAAAACCTATTATGGGATGGTATACATTTCAAATAATCAAATATATTCAATTAACAAATCTCAAGTGTTGTTATATTTGTTATCAAATATTTGTTTGGAATTCTTTTAATAATGTGAAAAGTATTTTGATAAATAATAATAATAATAATAATAATTTGTTTATTAATGCCTATACAGGCAATTTTTACATAATATTAAACATTAGTAGAAGTGTAGAACTTAAATAAAATTAAATATACATAATAGTGGTAACAAAACAAAAAATCGGAAACAATTTAAATGTTAGGTCGTTAGGGTCTCAGAATTAAGTCAAAAATTGAAATTCATAAAAATATCATAGCCTAGAATTCTGAGTATAGGATGTCGAGCGGGCACAGGCATTAAAGAGGAATTGGTTCAAATTTTTCATCATATAACATGTTAAGTTTAATCAATTGATTACATTATAATATATTTTTTATAATGTAACTAGGTAGGTATATTAAATTATGAATGTTAAAACTATAAAATATAGTAAACATACGAACCACATGTTTGATAGTATGTATATTTTCACTTTAATATCAAATTATAATTTTAATCATAAAGTGAGTCGATTGAGTAATGATAACCATTTCATGTAAATTTCAAACAAATATTTTATAAAGTGTACTTTTTATTAATAATAATTGTATTATAATATCAGTTTCAACAAAACTATTTGGTGATTTAAAAACTAATATTACAATTTTCTTATTTTATGTTTTGTTTTTAAATTTAGTTGTAAGCTATTATCAATTTTTGCATTTACTAAATAAATCAGCTATTGATGGAATTAAAAATAAGAAAAAATGAATGTAATAATTAAAAATTTATCATACAAACAATATTATTAATAATGTTTAGTTGCCTGATGAATTGCTTTAATATGATATGTTCATAAAAAATGTCATAATAATATATTATTTTCAATATTTGTTAACCCAAAAATTAGGTACAACTTTTAGGAATATATACTAGTACCAAAATTAATTTTAGCAATTATTATTTTTAATTTTAAGTTAAACAAATCATATTATTTATTAGTCATTAATTATTACAAATTTTAACGAAAACAATCATTAAAACAATTACGTAATTAAAATGTTATTTTTTTATTTGATTGATTTTTTATAACCGAGAAAATTGTATTTTTATAGTTATTTAAAAATAAAAAATATCTTTATATACATAAGTGAGAATAATAGGTATACTTAATTATCACAATAATCACATTTGAAATAGTAGTAAAGGAATTTTATAAATATACAAATAAATTAATAAACGAATGAAATAAATAAGTTGATACTTTACAGCCTTACAATATTTAGATTCTTAACTAAGTATAAAAATTCGTAATATTTTCGCATAGAAGAAACATTAAAATATCAATAATTTAATTGGCTTCGAAGCAATCCCATAATATAATACGTATGAAACACATAAAGCTTGATTTTGATGAAAAACTTACATGGACGGTAAACGTTTTAAAAAAATAATATTATAAGCAAGAATTAAGATAAGCAAAATAAAAATGTATACAGAAAAAATAGACTTAACCGATTAATCGATTACCGTTTAGTAATAATTTTTAGATACATTTTTATCTTAACATACTTATTTTTTATGATTATTTGTTTACATTTCACCTTGTTGAACATGCGTTACATAATATACAAGTACCTACTTTATTTATTTTATTTAGCTATTATGCATATGCGTCTGAGGGTATAAAAAATGTTTTATTATAATAACTTAGATTTCATTTTATTTTAGGTTGTGTTATTTTTGTCTACATGTACGCGCACATGTACACATCACTAAAGATGGAGTGATTTATTTAAAAACAATTTTAAATGTGGTAAGTTTTGACATTCTCCTGGGTGCAATCCAATATATTATATAGACATGCAAAGACCTGTAACCTGTTAAATTTTTCTACGTTAGTACGATCAAGTATTGGAATATAAACTTTAATATATCTTTGTTTAAATGTTAAGAATAATTAAAAATATCTAGACTAGCAATCAAAATGTTAGGTAAGATTTAAATAATTCAGTGCTAGGCTATAATGTAATATATATATATATATTCTTTCAGGTATATAATATGAAAAATATGTAATGATTACTTATTATACAAATCCTATAGGTATTAGATGGATAATTTTATTTAATTGAATTTATGATTTTATTTCTTGTTAACTTATAGTAATATAATTTATTACTGATTTTAAATTAAATTACATTTTTTTTTTTTTAATTCAGCCATTATTTCATATTATTATTGTCATTATCAAACAATGTATTATAATATTGTTAATGCCAGTGAACATACAGTCTACAGAAGATCCACAAATTTCTATTAGTAAAACTGTTTAATATAATTATGTTTTTTAAAATGTTTAATATTTTTAACTTTTATAAACAAATTTTCAGTAAACTTTTTAATATTTTTTTTTCTTATATTATATTTGTATTCATGAAAAAACTTGAGCATTACCAGACTTTAGATTTTTAAAAGGAAAATATATATTTAGTTTAAAATAATTAAATAGAATATAGTTTATTGGAAAAAAATGTTGATGTACGTACACATATAATATGATGAACAAGCTGTTTATAAAAACAATTATTTTAAGTTAAAGCAAGGAAAGTAGGGAAGGGTAAAAATTAACTTTTTTATTTTTACATAACCTTGTTCTACTTTTATGTAACGATATTAGGAAATTAATTTTCGTCTTTTTTTACGTGCAACATTTAACGTAGTACGATTTTTCAAAATAAACTAATTTGTACCTGTAAACTGCACCTTTAGTTTTATCTTGTTAAATATCTGCAGTCTGTGTGACCACCCACAAAAACTAAAACTTAAAATAAATTTGTTACTTGTCCAGTTTTGATTTTAAGGGAATTTAATTGTAAGTGATTTATTTCTCTAGTATAATGTATTAATTAAAATATTCATATGACTATATTATGAGTTATTTAGGACCACCATTTTAATGGTTTATGGTGAATTGATGACATTTTAGAAAAGTTGAAATGTGCACAAACGTGGACGTAGTTTTACATATAAACGCGAAACATACACCCAACCTTTGTGTAAATAGTATTTATGATTAATATAGGTAATACTAAAGTTAGGAAACTTGTAATTTATTTTATGTTGAGAGTATTATCATTGTTGAGTTTAAGTTCGATCATTTAATTTGATCCAACTACACGTATTAGAAGTTAGAGTCCATTACAATTATTCGTGTTTTAAATTCGTTTTTATCGGACGTTATTATAGTGATAAACTCATAAAACGGTTAAAAAGTATTTTCAAGGCTAAAATGTACAGGAGGTATTTGGTAATAAATGTATTAGTTTTTTTAATGTATTTTGATTAAATTAAATAAAATATGTTAGATTGTTCAAAATAATTAAAACTGATTCAATATTTTTTTGCATTGTCATTATATAGTATTTCATTATTTCAGTGAATTATACAAGAAGTTACGTTCACAGTTTATGGTTTGTCGGCTAATTTTTTTGTTGAATTCAATTCAAAAAGTGATTCGATTACGGTTTCGTTTTGTCTATAAAAAAGTTAAAATTCATTTTTTTTCGGTTAAATGTTTTAATACCTTTTTCTATATTTAAAAAAGATATAACTATTTTAAATATGAAGCAGTTAAAAGTATTATTTATTCTTTATATATTTATAGTAATTTATTGTTCAATTTTAAAATTTATGGTGAAAATGTTTTAAAGTTCTTCCACTGGGAGATTTCTTTATTCTGTGAATCATGTCTTTTTTCTTTTCGGACATCACACTCACTTATTGTTTCTACATTAATTTGAACAAATTGTGCAATAAAAAATATTTAAAATTAAAAAAAATAATTGTGAAAATATTTTTAATTTCACTCTGTTATTTGTCAGAAACATAGTATTATGTTTTAACATTGCTTGTATTTTGATTTTTGAACATATCGATACTATAGTGTATTGTTCATTCATAAAATCAATAAGTAATAACATATCTAATAGATTATCACTAGAGAGACTTGTATCTATATATTATCACGTTACAGTTATTGAATGTTACACAGTGTATTATCATTATTATATGTATACGTACAACCTAAATCACTCTCCAAATTATTCAAATATTGATCAAGTGCCCATAATGATAACCGTGAGATAATAATTAACTAATGTTGTAAGAAATATGTCATTTTAATTTGCATAAAGATTATAAAGTAAAGGTTATCTGGTAAGGATTACTGTTATTCGTTATAAACTAAAATGTTGGAAGCACGCCGAAAGATAGTTGCTCAAAAGGATAATACGAAAGCACAGCACGTATTGGTACAGTACAAGAGAGAGCGGAGTATAAAATAATATTAGAGTATCACTCTGAGAGAGACTTAGGTGCATATAACGTATAATATATGCCGTGAGATGAAAAATACCAACAATTACTGCATACGACACAATGTTAAGAAATTATAATTACAAGTTATAACTTAAAAGTGTTATAATTCTGTTCTGTAAATACACACACACATATATATATATATACAAATTAAAACTTAAAACCATGTTATGAAAGGTGTGACCCTTTAAATACACATAAATATACGTATGCGAAGTTACGTGTTAAACCCATAAATCATAATGTGGATTATAATGAATAAATGATACATCAGATGAAAACGAATAGGAAGGGTTTATTGGATGATGGACTTCCTTGGCATACTTTGAAATAAAAAAAAAAGCCGTTTACATGATTGTGATTTTAAAATGACAAAAAGGTTTTATTTTTCTCTTTATATCAATTGGTACATTGGAAGTCTATTTATTTTGTAGACTGACAAGCAAATTTGATAAAAGCGTTGAAATAGTGTTTGGAGATAATTGATAAATTAAAACTATATTAAAGGTTTAGAGCTTAAAATATATTATAAACACTGTAATCGGCATATTATATAGGTTTTTGTTTTTGTAAATCATTTCCATTACATTTTTTAATTTAAAAAAAAAATGCTTGTAAATAAATATCTAATTAATAAATGCGCTATTTCAAAGTTTTAAAATTAAATTTTTAGTAAATCATCTTTATAAATAAATTTATAAACATGCACAAACCTATTATATGTATGTATAAAATAATGCGTATGACAATCAATAATAAATTAAACAACAGTAGAGCTTAAGTTTGGCTTTAAATTTATCCGTTTTAGTAAAACATGTTTATACTTTATACGTGTTTCATTTATTTTTAAGTAGAAATGTATAGCTTTTTTTAATTTTAGGTTTTGAATCATTTCATCACGAGTGGTTATTATATTACGCTGGTTTTAGTAGTATCATTAATGTATTTTAGATTGTTTTTATTGGCTATGGTGTATAGTATGTATATTGTAGACAAAAACAACGGCTATAATATTAAAGTTTTCTTAAAACGTGTGTTTACTATAGTCATCTATGAGTTATATTTTGTTATTTTATAGTTAATTTTTATTTTGGAACATAATAATATTGACAAAATAATACTAAGACAACTGTATTTATTAGATTATTACTATAATTTCACCAATTGAATTATAACCCTTGAACCCTTCTAAATAGAATAAGAATAACGAAAATAGCGGTACAACAAATATATTACTTTCTTTTCTTTATTTTTTTTTACGTTTACATGAAATGTAACTATATACTACTTATAGGTGTGCGTTGAGTTCCAAATCAGACGTAATGAATATTTTTATCTGCCCATATTTCATACGATTTATAGTTATAATTTATGTACGATAAATATTATATTTTTTAAAATAAAACTAACAAAGCCCCTATTTAAAATAATTCATTGGTTCAATTCAATTCAATTTTATAGAACCTTAATTGCCGCCTACCTTTATCAATTTTAAAAATTACTATAACATCATTTATGCATAACATATTTATACAAATTATTTTGCATTTACAAATGCTCTTGTAATTTATAGATTATGGGTAGTATTGAATCATAAAATAAAATATTATTCTATTTGATTATAATTTAATTCTTGATATACGACTACTAGGGCCGGGACTTAAATGCCGTAAAAAATGCTTTTATGCCCTACAAATTCTAAATAATGCATAAAATATTTTTTTTATTCTTAATAATTTTGGTGTAAATTATAATTGATATGTAATTAAATGACTTTTAAACCACCGTAAAATAGTTTTACATACATAACTGATCATTTTAAACTTCTTTAATCTAAAAAAAAAAACAATTATTTCTATACAGTTTAAAATTATTTTTAATTAATTAATATAAGTAGGTACCTACTTAATAGTTTGTTAAATTTATATAAAAATCAAGTATAAATCTTAAAATTCAAATTTTGGATTCAAAAAATTCCAAAAATTCCCTAAAAAATGAAAAATAAAACTTCTTATTCTGATTCAAAAATACATAAAACGAGCATCGCGTAGTTTCGGAAAATAATGCAAAGTGCATCGAAATCTCAGCCTTAGTAACTGCACATATTTCTTGTAAAAATTGTTAACTTTACAATCTTTAGAACAGACGGCTCATGTCTGTCTTGACCGGCCCTATCGGCAACTTTTCGGACTCGGCGACTCTGTTACACCTATGCATTTAACTATGATACCTAATACTATTTTTATTTACTAATACTACTACTATACTCTGTTCAGTGAGAGAACATGCCAATTCTTAGCATTCCCTCGCATTACCCTACCATCGAAACTGGTTCTCTTATGTCAGGGTGTCATGTGGGGATGTGCAGAAGAACCGATTTTCGTTGGTCTCCGGTTTGTTCTCTCGTTGAACAGAGTATAGACATAGATAAAATACTTTAAAAAAAAAAATTGGAAAAATACTTGAATAGTTATAAAAAAAAAATATTTGCAAGTCATTTAAACCAATATCTAATCAAAATGAACAATAATAACAATATTTGTAAAATTATCAAGGTTGATTAGGTATTATCATTAATGGCTGAGGCTGAGCGATGTTCAATGTTCATAGATGGTATATAACTATGTATATAATAATGTAAAAAACAATCATCAAATTAATTTGTTTTATTTTGTTGTAATTCAAAAAAGAATTCCCGCTGAGACTTGAAGTTTTCACCAAATATTTATACTATAATTTTATATACGTTTAGTTCTTTATAAGCTTTTATAAACATCTACATTTTTTTTAATTTTTTTTTTTTTTTTTGTACTTTTTTCAGGATTTTTCATAAGTTATTTTTTTAGAAATTAAAATAATGTCGAAAATACTTAATCACAATGTTTTTTATAAGCGTTTGAAATTATGATTTTTTTAGGACATCGGATATTCAGATGTTTAGTAATAATTTTGCTTCTGTACGTACATTGTACACGATAAGTTAAACTTGTTGAAACGATTGAATTTATATACAGGTGATAATTGATAAATATTTTCAGTTGATATTCTTATAAAAACGTTTTTAAATTGTTTTATTTAAACTATTTTACAATTAGTTTTGGTAATAAAAAAATATTAAATTTAAATTCACAAGATTAAAATTTTATTTTGAATATTATAAATTATATACAAAATTAAAATTATATGATTTAGCCTGTATAGTTAAAAAATAATTATAGTATAGGAAGTATAATATTTAATATTTGATAATATTATTATCAAATATAATATATATATTTAATATTTAATATTTGTTAGGCGGAGAATATATTTTGAATAATGAAGAGGATGTTGCAAGATTAAGAAAGGAAAAATAGGCATGCACATTGTTATGATAATTTGGGGCAGTTGAAGGTGAAATGAGGCTTATAGAAGAGTTTAAATGTTTAAATAAATGTAAGCAAATAGCCTTTTTTATTATTATAATTAGATCATTTTAGGAACATCTAAGCTCAGAATTTTGTATTAAATATATTTGTGCAATTGTGTAAGTATTGTAGTTTTAAAGTTTAAAATTTAATGTTAGACTCAGAAACAAATCAAATTCCTAGTACCTTGTATTTTGTTTATAATTTAGTTATGACGTTACATTTTTGAAAACTGAGACTAATTTAAAAATATTAATATTTTATAATAATTAACCTTAAATTGGTGCATTTATGTCAAACAGTTAAAAATTATAATTACATTAACTACAAACAAAACATTAGCAATTGATTCAAATATAAGTTAGTTATAATCTAAAATGTTAAGAGTTTATTTATGGGGTGATCAAATATGTATATTTAATGTATTTAGTTAATCAACAAAGTTGTAATAAGCTCATTAATACGTATTTTTTATTTATAAATATTAAATTATGGATAAAATGTATGGATTTGTTCTGCTATGAATAAAGATTGAATTTACCATGAATCCATTTATTGAATTATTCCAATTAGGTTTTAAGTTCTAAGTTTTTAGAATTTATACATAAATATATGTTATTATATTATCACTGATTTATTTATTACATTTAATTAAATCGGTATTCAGACTTTTAAACCTCGTATATTTTCTTCACGAGTTTATTTTCAAAGAACTGTACATTTATCTCCGATTAAAATATTTTTCCTCTTAAAATTAAATATTGGAGATTTTTAATTACAAACAGGCTGTGATATATTCAATACAATTTATTTAATTTATATAAAATGAAGAATATTTTAAAAACTATCTATGTAAATTAGAATAATATTATTATGAGGCATATCATTATCCAGATTCGCGGAGAGATGGCCAATGCAACGAAGGGAGAATAGAGCTTAGAGGAAACGTCTTGGATAAATATAAATTATTTTCAATGTATATTAATATTAAAGATATAATCTGAGAACACAATATAAATTTATTCTATTTATAATATGTAATTGTAAAACCTAATTTAATTATTTTCATAGTTTATTTTATTTTTACGATTTTTTTAATTTCGTTTCAAGAAAGACACCGTGGGATTTATTTCTTAAAAATTTTAAATATCGTCGATATAATCCAGTTTTTAGGGTGGGTATATTGAATAAATTAAAGGACCTATAGTACACTTAAGGTATTTTGCAGCTATAGCCACGACATTTTTCCACAGATCTGATTCAACTTTTTATACTTTTATATAGTATAAAATGAAAGTGAATAAAGTATTTTTAAATTTAAAATTCTGCTTTCTGTAATTTATCCATGCCGAATAAACTATTCTTGTAGATTTAGATGTATTGTATTCGATTTACATGATATTGCGTTCGTATACCGTGAGTCTATTATTTAGTTGAATCATTTGAATAAATGATTTAGTTACATGCGTGCTATGTGAATTTATATGTTCAAGATGTTATTAATGCTTTTGATACAAGTTTCTTTTGATGACTATAATACTGGCCATTATTGAAACACTTGAGAATGATGTACGATATGTATCATAAACATCATTAATAATAGTAAATGCCAAACAGTTTTAAAGCTCAGATTTGTTTCGTTTAAATAATATTTTACTAAGTTTATAACTTATAAAACTCGTACAAACGCATCTGATCGTCTGATGGATCTACATATTAATTTAATTTATATATAAATAGTTAAAATTTTACTTATGAGTGAAGTAGGTTAAAATTAAATATTTGTTTGTGTGAAGGCTAATATAATCATAGAACTTCTATAGACTTAAACTCTTAAAGCCCTGCAGGTTATACGATGTTGCTTTGTCTAAACAGCTTTATTTACATAATATTTTTAAATTTTTGGTTAATAGGTATTGCAACTTATAAGAAACCATTTAAAACATATATTTTTCTGGAGATAAAACATTTTAATTTAAAATCACAAATTCCTCTTATAACAGACGAATAATACATTCTTGAAGTTCGTCGTGTGCGTATCAGACTGTAAAAATGTAGAACTATTTATAGGTTTATCTGTTTACCTAGGTAATCTGAAATTAAATGATTTTATGATGTTCTTAAAGTGCATTAGATTTATTTTCCATAAGTTATAAGCACATGGTACATTTTTCGTAGTACAAAAATATATTTTAAACTTTAAAATTAATTTATTATTTTGGTTATGAACTAAAATATGAACTTAGGTACTATGGATTTTACTCTGATAATATTTTACTTTTTGCAAATCTGTTCTACTGTATTTGTTGTAGTATTAATCTACATGTATAAACTATCATGAAATATACGTGTCGTCCATAGCTCTATAACTCCGCATTTCATAAGGAGTCAATTCTTGTGTCAAAACCGTATGTGAATTATAAACTAAGACACAAAACACTGTAAATATAATACCATATTTTCTTAAATACGAAATAATTGGAAATAGTATTAGTTTAATAAATTAATGATTATATTCATGATATATTAATGATATTTTAAAAAATATTTATATTTGATCATATTTTTATTTATTAATCTAATTGTTGGTATAATATGTATAATATTTATAAAAAAATACATATATTATGATATATAGTATATTTATATATAGTTAAATATTTATGTAATGTAAAAAATTAATTCATGATAGAATATTTTTTAATTTTATAATATTATATATATATATATATATATAAGTTAAAAAAAACACTCTTTATGAAATCAAGTGAAATTCATCAAAATCTTTTGGTTTGGTAGTCCTTATTATGATCAAAGAAACGAGTGCACTCGTAACCATCGTGTGGATATAACACTATACCACCTACGACAAAGGTTTTTTGATTTTTTGATACCAATAAGAAAAAAAAACAATATTTCTAATGTCTATCTGGCCCACAATATAAGTGCCAAAAATACAAAACCATTATTATACACATTTTAATACTTCTGTATAAAAATACATTTTTTGCGACCCCAGTACTCCACAATATGTTACCGTGCCAAATCTCAGTTATTGTCTTACTAGTTTGCATGTATGTAAGTAGTACAAGTAAGGTAATTGGTCTATTTTTCTAATGTACTTATACAACAGGGAAATATAGTAGGTAAACAAAATATTGATATCAATAAATAGGTAAATAAATGTAGGTAAACACCTAATTTTTTTTTTTTAATATTAATTTATGTTTTTAAAATTGCCGACTTATTTTTTTTTTTGCCCGTAATATCTATAATCGCAATACATTATTGCTATGTATAGCACTTATCGAAGTTAATTAACTGTTAACATAAATTATTAATTTAAACAGAATATTAAGAATAATTTTTAAATTTCAGTAATTAAACAATTATACAGATAGTGAACTATTTCAAATTATAAAATAGTTTTGAATTATGAAAATGCATAAAAATAATAACACGAAAAATAATAAAAAATTGGTTTAATTTAAAGTTTAGTGTTAAGGTACTGACATATAATACTGTGCATATTTGAATCGTAAAAGTTATTTTACCACTTTAAAGTATAAAAATGAAACAACGTTTGCAGGTTTATATTTATAGACCAAAAGATCAAAGTATTTGATTTAAGAAAAGTTTTACTTTTATTACATACTATAAGTGTTTGCTATAAATTTGTTATGTATTTTGAATTTTTGTGTTCAAATATATACCTACAACACTTTGGAAAATGTTGCAAACATTTTAATAATTTAAAATACAAATTTTCAATCGAACCTTTGAAACCATTTAGAACTGATTTCAATCAGACATACGCACAAGCGTGCACGAGTCAAAGAAACTTCGGAACGCGCCAGATAGAGCCGCGAGCGTGTCGAAGCTCAAGGGAGGCGCGTTGCTGGTCAAATTTCGCCAGTCGTGCCACGCGCTTGGAACGACTAACACGTCGCGCCGTGTACTTACGACGATATAATTCACGTGATTTTATACGAGTCATGCCGTGACATTTTTGTTCATTTTTCGGTTCATGTCCGGCCAAGCGGATACTGCAATCGTTGTTGACGCAAAATGTATTACAATTTTTTTGTTTTAATTTCAATATGATTGCCGTTCAAACGTCCCGTGAAAATGATAAAACGAGTAAAAAAAACTTGAAAAAAAAACAAAAATAAAAGCGAGATAATAATTATATCACATTGATCGTGCAATATAAACACATACAGGTATGTTAGCTTTTAAATTTTAATATAGTAATACGCGGTAAATTAACTTTTAACGTTATCATATTAATTATCGGTTGGTTATTAATTGAACCCGGACGTAAATATCATATTTATATGTTGAGAGTGTTGTTTTGAATATAAAACCATATCCGTATAGAAAATACATTTGTAACATATTATTTTTTTTACTTTGTACAGTTTGTAAACAAAAAAACTAAACTAAAATTTATAAAAAAAAATTACAAAATATAATTTTTTTTTTAAATTATACTTTTGAAGTATTATTAAGTCTAATAATTAACATTAAACTGATTTATATTTGAATAACTCATTTAAAAAACATTGCCATTGATTACGTCATAATTTTACATGACGTATATGTATATTGTAGGTAGGCTAGGTTAGGTATACATTTTATTATTTATTTATAATCTGCAGCTATAGATTATTGCTGATTTGTAATTTGAATATGATAAGTTTTTTGTGGTGTTTTTTAAAATTTTATGACTTATAGTTATATTTTAATATAATTTTATGAAATAAGGAACTTGGATATAACTTACTTATTTGATTATTTGAAAAAAGGAACATATTAAAGTTAACTATTAAAAAATCAATATTACCTTACTAAAATAGATAAACGTGGAAAAATAAGTTATGCAAATAATATTGAAGTACCTATCTATTATTTTTATTTTCCATATAGGTATAATATTATAGCTTCATATTGTGTATTATGTAGGCCTACTATTGGTTTGTTACTTAATAAAGTGACAGAACAATGCATAATTTTCTAAAATCTACTTTGAATAAATTATTAAAGTAATTTCAAAGAAAAATTAATAGTTATAACTCATTAGGAATTTAAGTAAAATCCACCAATTCATAAAGAAAGGTCTCTATGGTTTCAACGCGTGTTTATACTTTTTACATGTACTTGAATGAAACCAGTGAAGTAGCAGCTTATATATAAAAAAAGTAATGTGTTAGTCACCTATAAAATGGAAAAATGTATAATTAAAGCAATCAATTAGTAGAAAAAAAAATAAACATAATTTTTACAAAATTTCTTTTCTTTTAAATTGAGTAACTTGTTAGTGTTTAGTTTTTTCATCAATCTAGTCTTGTAAAATTGAAATAATAAATTTATTTTTAAAAAAATTTGTGATTTTTAAATTTCAATCATTTTAGTTAACACATATATATATATTTATATATTTTTATAAATATGTTTTAAATATACTATGCTTATTTATAGCTATAGTTTAAATTAACTTTCAAATAATCAATGATAAATTATCACGTTTAAAAAATAATTCCGAGATAACTCCATGTTTTCCGTAGTTTGTGCAAACACTCTTTCCTTGGGTAAGTAATAGTAATTTAGAGAAATCAAAAAATAATAAAATATAATATAATATAGATGACTATCAACTTGACTCAATTTAATACTGATAGATTAGACTTACAACTTGTTGATATTTTTGAATGACTAAAAAAAGTGTTAATTGAGTTCTAAAATCGTATTTTATTTATTTATTACTTATAATTTCTTTTATAATTGCTATCGATTTATTGTGGATATACATAAATCACTGAAATATAAATAATTACCTAAATAGATTATATTTACTGTTAAAATATACATGTCGTTTTTTTTTTTTTTTTTTACAAAACTTGAACACATTTATTTTTTAAATCTATATTTGTTCATATGGACTAAGCCTATAGTTCCATTTGAAATAACTGTCATTAGTTTAATGCTCTTTTTTATTTTTCAGGCAGTGATCATTGTTATTTAATTTTTATTACATAGATTAATTTTTGTCGAAGGCGTTTTATTATAATTCTCCAAGCTGAGTGCAAAAGTTATTATTTAGTATGTATACGAGTTTGTTTATATTTTTCGAGAAATTTTTTTGGAGATGTTAAATATTTAAAGATCTTTTTATTTACTTCAAGTATTTTTGTAAATTTTATTATCTCATATTATTTTCTCAACATTTCACTTTAATATATTCAAAAAAGTACTTTTGAATAATATTATTTGTTTTTAAGAAAATTTTATCGTTTTGGGATTTAAATGTATATTCAAATAGCTCTATGTATGTTGTACCTATTTAATGATATAATATATATAAGTAAATTAATAATTTACGAGTTTGCGACCATAACCTTAACCATAGTCCATAAGAATTTTTTTACAACTTCTCTTAGTTAACTTTTCTAATATAATTTATTAAACACTAAACAACATTATAGTTTTTAATCACGTTTGGTGATTTTGTTCATTTTATATTTACTTTGCAGTGTAATTGAAAATACTGATTAAACACATAAAAGCAATTATCGAATTTTAACCAAGTTAGTAAACATGTTTTCTGTTATAAAAGTAAAAAGTGAAGCTTTTCAACATCAATTTATTTTTACTTAAATTATAATGATCATTTAATCGGCTAAATATTTAAGATATAATTATATACATACATTTTTTTTTTGGCATGAAATCGTTACACCGAGTATAGTTGCTGCAAAGATAACGCTTAAATATATATAATTGATGTTGGTTCTTCTTTTGCTTCGTTGTATCCTTTATTTGTCTCGATGCTTTGTTCACTATCACAATGTACCATGCACATAAAATTCCGAAGTTCATTGAACACGGAGATACGTGTCGGAAGACGGAAGTACACATTAGGTAACGTCTAGATGGAGGATAGAATTATTTCAACCATTATTATTAGTCGATTCTTAAAACAGTATATTTGGTAAATAGTATCGTTAATTTTTATCTATAACCGAACGAAATGGATTAGCGTTATTATTATTATACAGCTGCAGCGTGTATAATAAACAATGTGTCCTATACCATGATGTGTTTTCAGTTTCATATTCAGCAATGAACAACAACATTTATTTTTTCTACCGGAACGATAAAAATATTATGGAACGCAAGTATCTATATAAAATAGTTTTCAGATCAAACAAACACTAGCTGTATTAATGTTATATCAAACGTGTAATTTGCTCAAAATATCATTTTCTATCGTATTACCGTCTACTGTGTTTGCGTTAATTAATTTATTCAGTTTTTGTTTTACAATAGTTTCGTTACTATTCTACACACGTCTTTCGATTATAACGTACAGTGAAATATTTGTTTTATTATAGGTGGCATACTTTTTTTACACTGTTAAACAAAATGTTTAAATTTGATACGTCTATATAGGCCTATAGTCATAGATAACTGAAATGTGTTCACAGAGTACTTATAGCTTAATATATAGATTATTTTACATATCGGTGCTTCAATGTGTTCGTAATCGAGAGAGCGGACACCTACATTGTTTGTTTCTATTATTTATCTGTAGTCTGAACACGTTTTATACATTGCACATATATATGTTTACAAACATACTATATAGACGTGTGTAAATTCGAAAAAAAAAAACGTAACCAAGCTAACAAATATAATAATATATTTTTTTAGGATAATTTTGACTAGTCTATAGCGGTATTAGTACAAATTATTACACAACGAAAAAAGACGATTTTCAGTGATTTATATTCAATGAAAACGCATTGAACTATTCGTTCTCGTCTGATTTAAATTAGTCTTAATTTTGTTTAGACAATTATTTTATAATGTAGTATGTACATAGTCTGGATATACACATTTATTTGGACTTAAAACGATTTCATATTATCACATGTGGTAGGTCACTGATTGGTAGGTCAAGTCTATATATTATGTTATAATATATTTCGAACTCAAACTGAACTTTTTCCTCATACGATAACTTTTTCCTCAGAAGTCATCGCACGGTGTTTCATATAAAAGGCTGAAGCCACGATGCATTGTTAAATATATTGATAACAATTATAATAAGATTAGTACTTTAAAAATATTATAGATTTCAATATACCGAAACATAGTTTGGATTTAACATAATTTAACAAACCATGCGTAAGAAGGTACCCATTTAGAGAAATTAACTTTCAAACAGTATTAAAAATAGAATAAAAAAATAAAATAAATAAAACTGTAGAACATAAAAAATATAAATATCTAACATAAAATACCATCAACCACAATTCACAATGTTTACGGTAATAGATGATAATATATTAAAATATATTCTGAAATAGAACCAGATATTATTCTTTGAAACGTCATGCAATTTAATATGTCAACTGAAAATTATATTTATTAAAGTTGCACGTTTTTTAAGTACAAAATTATCGGTATATATATAATAAAATATTTTTACGACCGATATGATTACTAAAATACTTCGAAAAATAAAATAAATGATGAAAGGCATAAAACAATTTACATTGTATACTTGTATGAATATTAATTGTTATTAATTGTATTTTTCGGGAGAAATAAAACAAAATATTTATCGATAGTTATACACATATATAACTATGTGTTCTTATACATAAATAGAGCTTTTATATTGCTGTTGACTTATTATACTTATGAGGCATTATCATGAAATTAAGATCACGGTCTTCGACAAAAAGTTTTATTGTCAAACGCTGGAAAAATGTTTAGTACTAAACAGCTATATGATAAAAACTTCTCCAAGCATTATTTTAATCTTTAAAGTAAATAAATAGTACTATGCCAGTGTATTTTTAATATTAAAAAAAAATAATAATTGTTGATTTCCTGGTATTCTTATTAGATTTTTTATAGTGTAATGGTAGTTGTATAGCTTTCACTACTTGAAAAAGTATATATATCTTGGATTGTTCATGACATTGGATTAAAATATGTTTTAATATATTGTGATAATGTGAATATGTAATTGTATAAATTAAATTATTGATAAGAATAATAATTGTACTGTAGCTGCATCATAATTACCAATATAGTATAAGTAATAGTAAAAATTCACGGTTCAAGCTTTTTGGTATAATTACAAATTAAACATATTGGAATACAATTTTAGTACAAGCAATCATATTGGACAAATTCTTTAAGTTACAGAGTGTAAATACTTAATATTTGTTATAACTTTCAGAAAAACATTTATTTATTTGATTTCAAAATCAAAAATTATAGCGAAAAATTAAGATAAAATAATACACTTTTAAGTTATAATTAAATTAGGTTTATACACGAGGTTTACCTTTTATTTAATCGTTAATAATATCTACGTTAATTTTATACAGCACAAAATAAATATTTGTATCGTTTAAATATTCAAGTTAAAGGGCAAACAAGTACGTATAATTTTTTCTCTGTCTTACTAACGTGCAATATTGTTAAAATCTCTTTCCGCATTTCACTCATTATAATTACATTGTTTAAACTATAGTATTAGAATATATTACAGCAATATTATTATGATAATACCATTATCTATGTTTTGTCAGACATTTATTTTAATATTTTGGTTTCTTGAAAAGTTATGAATACTTATACATAATTAAATAATTAAAATAAATTAAATACTTATAACTTTCTTAAATATTAAAATGACCAAGCACAGATGATAATTTTTTTTATAATTTTTATAATAAGTTATAGTACCTTAATTTCAATAATATTATTATCACAATGGTCAATGAGTGAAATACAGTTAGAGGTTTATAGTTTATTACCACCTATATTCTATATGTCAAACGTTACATTGTGTGTAATTTATGAAATATTATCATTAAATACAATATCAAACAACTTAAATAGTTCTATCGTATAGTTGTATTACAAACTATTCTGAAACATTCTTTATCGTTAAAATAGAAGTTTCAATTTAAGTGATTTTTGGCACTCTATTCTGAAGATGTGATTATATAGATAAATAAAGATAAATAAGAATATCACCTTTAAACAAACTTAAGTTTCAGTAAACTTAGATAAAATCTAAACATTTTCATTTTGTCGATGAATATGGAGCGTTGGTTATTAAATTACGTCATTCCCGAGAGCCATTAATTTCAAAAGTATTTCACAAACTTATTACTACTACCACTGGATAAGTTCCCATTTTTATTCGTATCAGTATATTTATAAAATTTTATAAAAAGTTCTTAATTTTAAAATACTCTGAAAACTAGGCAATTGCTGCAAATAAAAATTTTAATTCATTTAAAAAGTTTTAAAAACTATTAGTGGAGTAATATTCGTCATAAGTTAAATTAAAAAAAAAAATTGAGAATACGTTATTTTTTTTGTAAGTAAACTGCGTCCGCCTACTTGCTTCCTTTGCCAATATTCAAAAACAATATATGGCTATAATAGATTGTGTATAAAGATATAAAGACTCCTCTGCTTCGCTTTTCCTCTTCAATATCATTTAAATGCAAGACTTGATGATTGTTAAAATATGAGGTATAAACATTTTCTGAATTATAATTGTAAAATAAAGAAGGGATTTCCGTTGAAAACCAGTGTTTGTTATCATATTAAAACAAAACAACGAGGATAATTATTTTAACGTTCTTGAATACGTTATATAATTATTTTTGTATTATAAAAATTATTTAAATCGGAATGCATTGTCCTATGTGCACCGATGATTAACCAAAGGCTTATTTAAATTGTAATTGTTTTATTTATTATGTGTTTTGACAAAATGAAAGTTTTACGATTAAAAAAAAAAAATCGTTCTGTAGATACTTGGACTGAAAAATAATATACAACATTGAATACATAATAGACTTATTCCGATGCATTGAGTTCAAATTTGTATGCACAAATTTGAAACTATGATAAATTAATGGATGTTTGGTTTGAAGTCGTATAGAAAATGTATACGCACTAAAAAAGAAAAAAACAGTTTATTATATTATTTACGGATTTCGGATTTCTTGTACTATTTAAACCCAAAAAAAAAAGACACTATAATAGAAGACAAGAGAATGGAAATAGGAATGTTTGTGTAGTATCGTTTCATCGTTTATTTTTTTACAACAAAAACATTTATTTTTAATATTCCATCATGAATAATTTATATTTTTGAACTTGCAAGTATTTTTCTACGCATTTTATGACGTATAGTATTATCATTAATACATTTCAATAAACAAGCTCACAAAATTGTTAGTACCCAGGCTGGTGGAAATATTTATTCTGTGTAGGTACCTACATTATCTTTAAGACACAAAAGTACAATATCAATTTCTCATTGATATTTGAGATCAAGATAATGTATTAATTATAATTAACGCAAATCCAAATAATTAAAGTTGGTACCGTTTCGTTAATGGATATTGCAATCGGAGTACAATAATTTAAAAGAAAACGAATTATTTTTTATCGAGAATAATAATAAAAGTATATTAAACAGGTACATTGTACATAGTTTATACTTTATTTCAATAATATATTCTAGTCGTGGTCTGAGGTTAATATATGGCATTGTGTACAATAATGTATTACCTATAATATAATATTATATCTCCACATTCATAGTAATATTTTGAAAATTATCCTGATCATAGTATCGACTAAGTATACTTAAATTCTTAATTTTTTAATTTAATACTTAAATGTCTTGGTACTATTTGTTTATGTTTACATATATAGTCAGTAGGCACTTTTTTGTGTTGTTTAAAAACTCAGAAAAATATTATTATTAATTATTATTAATTATTATTTATTTATTTTTAAATAATTGTTGTTTTGTTTATATTTTATCAAGTATGTAATTTAAATGAATTTTATACTTAATATTTCTATAATGAAAATTAATGACAAAATGTATTGTTTAATATTATCTATTTTTGGCTATTGTCATATATACAGAATAATTCAAGCCCATTTGAAATTAGGTACTTATGCAATAACATAACTAATTATCTCTCGTTGTATCGACGAATGATGTGTTTTCATATTGTTTTGTTTATTTTTTAGTAGGTGATAAAATCTATTTAAACCCCCAAAAGATACTCATTCATCATGCATATTATATTGAAATACATATTATTGCGTATCTAAATTGTATCCATTATAGACTATATTCTAGTCGACGAATAATTCTCACTCGATCCTATTTACTAGTTTAAATAGAACGTGAATGAAATAAATATGGTTATAATAAAGAAATAACAATAATTTTTTATAAAAAAAAAAAAAAAAAAAAAATTAGTTAATTTAATTTAAGTTTAATGGGTTAGTTATAATTTTGTTTACTTAAAAATGTATCATTTATAGATTTGTTTATAAAAAGAAATTTAAATTTAAAAATTGATGAAACTATTATCTTAAAAAAAAAAAAAAATATTAATATAAAATATTTTGATAATAATTTATAAATTAAACAATTCTTTATTATTGGTTGTAACAGACTTTCAAATGAAATGTTTTTCATAATATTTTGTTACAACTATTTACATAAGATAAGAACAAAAGAAAATATCATATGGCTCTTCAATTTTTATAGAACCAAAAATCGATTAATGTCGTTTGTTAAAGTCAATAAGATATGTTTTTCATCTTTACTTTGAAATGTGCTTCAAATAATAACCAATCATTTTTTTCCGTCAGTAAAAATAAAAAGGTAGGTAAACAAAACGATCAGGATATTTTAATTATAAGCTATTCAATATCGAGTGAAGCAATATGTAATTAATAATTTAATTATTTATTAAAATATAGGTATATATATATATTTATAATATATAATATTTTGCGTATTATATTATTCTATTTTGACAAGGTTAATCAATTAAAAAAAAAAAATAATCGGTAACGTTAATTCTATTATAAATTTAACCAACAATGGTCTCATTTGTGCATTACATACTTATATTATTATTTATTATATTAATATATATATATATATTAAAATGTCATAATTAAATCAATGTTAACTGTTAAGATTATGGTTTATCTGACCGCGTTAATATTTTAATTCAATGGTTGGTTTTATTTTGTTATACATAATTTAATTTAATTTTGAAGATTAAACCCGACAACAGACGTTTGGCTATCGAATCTTAAAATACTGAATAAAGGTTAATTTTTTTATCTGTATTCCATTTGACAAACCTTTAATCTTCTTAAACTAATTACTAACAAATAAGATGCTGTATTGATGCTTAACAAATCGTATGGGATAAAATGAATAGTATTGTTCATTAGACAGATAGAATAAATATGAACTGCATAGAATCTTGTAATTAATTTTTATTTTTCAAATATTAAATGTGTTCAATATTCATATTAAAATTATATGCAAAATCGTGTTGCTAAGTGTACCTCAGTTATACCCGAAATATTACAATGGATATATCTAATTATTTTGTTTGATGAATTTTTTATTATTATTTTACAATAATATGTTGTTCATAAATATTAAACATTATCTGCATGTGATATTCTATGCTTTGGAATTATTGAAACAAAGTTTAAAATGCGTGGCTATTATTATTTTTTCTAATAAATTATAGTCAATAAACATAGAACATTGCTACCATATTTTCTCCGGCAAAGTTGATATAGCTACTATGAAGTTTTGAAATAAGGCGTATTATTTAGACACGTATGTTTGCCGCACGATGCGAAAAATAATTTATAGGGTTTCATACATCGGGTAGGTAATAAAAAAAAAATTGCTTTATGAAAACAATAGTATATATTTTAATGATATGAAAAGTTGAACAACGTTAGCTATTCTTTCGTCTAAATTGTATACGAATAATACATTTTAATATTTTATATATATAAACAATTAGTGTCTTAAATCAAATAAATACAATTTTTACGATATAATGTTTTTTCATACCGATCTGTAATCGTGTTAATTAGATATATATTATATATTTTTTGTATTTCAAACGATTTATATAAAATTACAACACCACAATTTAAAGGTGTTTTGTTTCTGTCAGTCTTTTTTTATAGGGAGGACATCCTTTTTTTTTATTACTTGTGGTTTAGAAATTGTGATAATTGGATAGTATAGTTGGGACCATAGTTATAATGAAACTGACAGAGTTAACGTTTTAAGTAAAATTAATTTAAATTGTGCTTGTCATAGAAGTTTCAAACAACTGTAAATTGCTTTGTGTTATATAAAAACCATAAGTGTTGTATAAAACATTTTTTTCATCAAAATATTAAATGTAAATCATATTGTATTTTGCACATGTTCGATAAAAACTTAATCAGTGATTTAGAACTTATGGTTCATAAATAATATAAACAAGACTTCCTATTTATTTATCTCGTTCAACAGATTATTGTACCTACACGAATTCTTATACCATCTCGTCTGCGCTGGTTTATACCATTCAAATGTACGTACTTAATGCTATGACTGATAGATATATACAGACGACAGCACAGCCTCGGTTGAATAATCCGATTGGACGTGGTAAAAAATTAAAGTTTGAAAACAAAACCCGAATACGACGGAATAAAACGGTATTGCATTACCTGCGTTCCATAATATGTAAATATCACGACAATATGACAATTTTTTTTTCTCCGTTGGCGCTATTCGTATATAATCCAGACTAGCTTTCGGCCATGCAATGAAATGCGTTTGGCAGATGCCCAAAACGAACGACACACAGGATTTAAAATAATAAGTACCTACCTGTGTCATCGAAGAGAACGGAGAAGAAATCTCGCCATTTATCTCTGTGTGTGCGCTGGCCGATACGCACTGCAGGTAAACGAAAAGGACGAGCGATTAACGACCGAAGATATGTTGTCGTATATTATTTCCTTTATATCGCATTTTCCGCGTATTGTAGAACCCACGATTGTATATTTTGTAAACAGTACGTATGAAATACATTTTGAAAAAGTATCACTCAACTGAAAAAGTGAAATATTATGTTTTTTAAATATATTTTCCTGTAAGTATTTAAATACAATAATAAAAATATACATAAAAAATAATATTGCAATTCACTTGTCTACGAGAGTTCTTCAAGACCGAATTTGTTCGTGTAGGTTTTTTTTTTTGTTTTTTTATATGATGATTAGATATTTTTTCCAGCTCAGTCATACAGAGAAGGCTGCATTGTATATCATCCTTGTGGCGATTGGTAATCACAGGCTAGACACCCTGCATGGTCTATTATATACAGTTCCACATATGATTCGTGAAAAAGAAAACTATAATCATTACACGTGTCATAGGTATATACGGTCATGCGATGTACATATTAGACATAAAGTGTAAACGAAGAAAGTTTAACAATTTATTTATGATTTATAAGAACTAAATAATACTACTAAAAGGGTTTTACTATTTATTATTATATACGATATTATGTTTTAGGCGACTACCTATCTATGTCGTAGTGTTATATAACAGTTTTTTAAAGTTTTTTTTTTTATGTTTGTCGTTAAAACAGTTTTTTACTTTTGCATTATTATAATAACTACACACGAGATAGTGTTTGTTTGAAAAGCGTACATTTTTATCGCGTAAACAAAAACAATGGTATACGTCCGTGTATTACTTTACGATTGTTATTAATATTAACAGATATTATCAACCAACACGATTGTAATTAATTTAGCGTAATATTTTTGTATCATGTGCATAATAATAGTTGAGAAATCAACAAGGTGCAATACCGACCGAGTATTATAATACCAATAAATTATCGTTATAGTGCAGTCTGCGCAGTCAATATAGACGGAGTACATAAGAGTGAAAACCGACGAAAGAATCGTCGAACAAAAATTGTATTGTTCATAATATTTGTATAAAAGGCGCGTACATCCATTATACTTTAGTGTGTTCTACATAATACATGATATAATACTCGTTAAAACCATTCGAAGGTTGTGACGGAATACGAAAATAAAAGATCTCTACGCAGACTACATGCTCGGAGTATTACCACCTATACCACTATATATATAGGTAGCTATATTTATTGCAGGGAACATTACACCGGGTATACGAGTAACATATTTTGTTGAGTACCTATACCCACGCCGGTTAAGCTTATTCCATTATGGTTTTCGTTATCGCGACATAAAAATATATAATAATTCGTTAGGAAAAACTTGGACAATACAATAATTGTTCGGTGTTATATGAGGAGCTGACGTTAAATATAATAATATAATATCTCTGAAAACCCAGACGATGGTGGCACACAAACGGCAAACGGTCTATAATAATACTGAAGTATATGAGTACCGACGTACTGTCTAAAGTATCGTCGTCAAGTATACTTTTATGGAACGAAATTTACCTGTATCAACAAAGAAAAACCTATTGTGTACTTGGTTGGCTGTAAAATTTCGCTCGATTATTATCGACCATTAATTTAGACAAAAGACGTTTTGCAGAACATTTGAGAGCATTTATTATTTAGGCACGATTCCATGAACGGTAATCCGTTGATGTTACATGTTTTAAACATAAAACAACTTTACAGAATTATACGTTTTTCAGTACGCATATTTATTATTGCATTTCAGTAGTGCAATGCACAATAATTAACAGTGCAGATTTAAAGCTTAGTACAAGTTTTTCGTGTTCTTTTTAAGTACCTAATTTATTTCGTGTGAAAACAAAATGGTTTTGGGTCCAATAGATTATCATAATATGAGTTATGTGTTAGATCACCTAATACCATGACAATGTATATTTCTATTAAGAAATTTTATATACTAATCCAAATGCAAGTATAATTATTTTGTATTGCTTTTTTTTTTTTTAATATAATATTACGTAGTTGACACAAAGTTAAATTGTTACTGTAGACAATCGAGCCATTTAGACGGTTACGTAGTAGATATCCTGAATACTTAAACATTCAAATGATAATAAGTAATTCGTATTTTTACGTAATTTAAGTCTAAATCATTCATGATATATCTACTTTTTTATGCTTAAATTCATTGATGTTTAAGAGTGGTTTTTGATATAATCGCGTGTTTGGTGAAAAATGCATATTCTTGTTTTATGGTTGTTTTAATTATGAATAGTATCAGTAATCACATGTTAAAAACCAGTAACGTTGTTCAGCATAAAATATTTGAGTAGGCTCGTTGTGTTCTATAGTTTGTTCAATACTATATTGGTAAAGCTTAACTTAAATTATATAGCTTAGTCAAATAAAAATTGGGCAGGCTCAGGCCTAGTCGGCCTACCTTGTAAACACACCACTGTAAAAAAACTATAATACTTCTAAAATGTACCAAATAAAACCAAAGTCGTTATTCAATAAATACATAATAATAATAAACTATTAAAAAATTTAAATATAAAATATTATTTACTAAAATTCATATAATTATTTTTTAATCACTTAAATTTATCGTGATTTATATGATTTTATCTATATTTTTAACTTAAGATTTTTTTAAAGTAGAGTGAGAAATAAATATATTTGAATGCTATGAAATATACTCACATTCATGTTTTTGTTGTTCCAAATATCAAGGGCCAATGGGAAAAGATGACTCGAATTTCACATAGGCCTAAAGTCATCGAATTTTAAGATTGTCATTTTTGAACATTTTAGAAGTTTTAAAAGCATGGTCAAAAATAGTAAAAACTCTCAAATGAATGTCATTTTACGGTTATTAAATATATATATATATATCTTATGAGAACTTGAATTTTTATTACTGATTTGTGTGTTTTAATAATTATTTTTAAATTTATTTGAAGTACAATTCATTGAATTTTTTTTTTTTTTAGGTTTTTAAAACAGTATATATTTATGATTCATTTTTCAATCTGTGAGATATTTTATAAGATTTTAAATTAAAAATAAATTACTTATATACTTATTTTAAAAAATCATTAAACATAATTTGTTTTTATGAACTTTTAAAATTTTAAAAATTCAATATTCAGACCTCAGAAAATAGAAATACTCGTACGTTTTTTTCTTTATAGTATAGATTTGCATTAAATAGTATTTGATTATTTGTTTAATAATTCGATAATCTATAAAATATAATGATTGTATACCATTTTAATAATTAAAAACGTGTATCAACTATTCAGCAAATAGTCAATCAGTAAAATGTTTAGTTAGTTCAAGCTAATTCAGTCAATTATTTCAGATAATTAACTTTCTTTTCGCTGAGAAGTTATAACAAAAAAAAAAAAAAAAAGAAAAATCATACAAATCGAGAGAAATAGTGCAAATAAATAAATTTTATTAGATTTTTATATTTTGTTACAAGATAATATATTATCATGTATAAACTATAATGTTTTACATTAAAACATTGACTTTATATAGTGATCAATATCGATTACAATATCATACTATTATTAGGCGATGTGTTAACTAAAATAAATATAAAGTATAGTTTAAAAAGAAACATATTTCTTTCAAAAGTATGGCATGCTAAACATGTACAACGTTTTTATTTAATTAAAACAAATAAAATAATGATCGTCAATTTTAGTAACATAACACTAAAAAGTATATGGATCAAGGGATAGACATATAATATTTTCGACTTACTTGAGCAATCAATCATTTAAAGAATTTATTGAATATGTCAGTCATGTAGAGTTTTAAAATGAAACAAGGAAACGAAAACAATGTTACGATGTATTAAAATAACATAAAATCATTGAATATGTGGGGTTTATAATAATATAATCGTCCTTGTATATAATATGTATCCCTCGGACTTGACAGTGATCAACAGTTTCTTAACAATTTAGTTTTTGCTGAGCATTTTATTTATATATATTGATTAATAATATACAGTGTGATTCATCACATATGACTCTTTTTTATCCTAATAACGCACTTAATCAAATTCTCATATGTGGAGTTTTTAAGTATATGTAGTATGTACTTAAAAATTAAAACCATATTTTCTGATACATAGATTTTTTATACCATTTGAGGATTGTTCTGTGGTGATACAAAGCTATTTTAATTCTAAGCTGAGCTATGAATGTATTAGTTTTACAATGATGCGGAACATGTTTTTTTTTTTTTTTTGTAACCGTCATCACCTATTGGATCAGTAATAAATAATAATTGTACAACCTTTAACTTAAAAAATGATCTCTAGTTGTAAATAAAACCTAGTTGTTATATTTTTTCTGGAGGAGGGGGGGGAGGGGGGCTAAAATAAAAATTTTTCTTGCCATACAAAAGTTAATGTTTGTAAAGACTTGCATTTTCTCCAAATATTTGTAATAGCATTTTCTATACATGAAATAATTTTAAAAATATTTTGTCCAATTTATAAACATTTAAATTATTTTAGATTTTTTCTCGATTTATGAATGATAAAATATTTTTTGGTGAGTGAAAAAAATTACAAATTTAATGCAGTCAATAAAAAAAGTAATATTTAAATAAAAAAAGTACAACAGGTTTATGATGTTCGTCTTTTTTTTTTCACTTTTTTCATGTTCATTTATTTTGATTAATTAAAAACCATTATATATATTATTTTACAACTGTTTTAGTTATAGTACGCAGTGCGTATAGTACTATATTCTTATTAGTATTAATACTCGAGTTAAAAATAAAAAATAGTATTCAATTATTTTTATTGAATTATTTTATAAAAAAAATACACAATTCTCTACTTGTATTTTTGGAATTGATAAATACAATCATATAAAAATACCAGGAAAATGATATTTGCTCCACTGTAATATAGTATAGATTTCGAGTGAACCTGGTCATTGAACCTTACCCATCGAGTAAGTTGTGATGGATAATAAATTATAATTTATACTTATTAACAGCCCAAAATATTTTTAATATTACACATTCAGTAAAAAATGGTAATATACAATTTTATAGAACATTACAAGTTTCTATGGTTATTTCATTCAGAATCACAACATAAAACATATTTTTGCCAAATACTGGTGTAGCGTATTTGGTATATATTTTTGTTTCCCCGCTGTTTCAATTAGTGTTACTCAATTATTGAGAAAATTAGATACTTGGAATCGTCTGCGTTTTCCTAAAGAATCAACTAGATAAAACTTCCTACAAAAAAAATATCATAAATGTTAAAGATTGTAGAAAATTGACTTCATCGACATAAAAAAAAAACCACATATCATCGTAAAATCAATAGTCAATATATATTTTTCATTCCACACAGAATCTCAAAAACAAGACAAAAAAAGTAAACTATAATTTAGTTTTTTTTAGATTATTAATATTGCCAAATATGCAGTGTATTGAGTAATATATTTTTTAAATGTTCTCAAATAAATGCTCATAAAGGTGTTAAAATCAAACATAACTCAAGTCTCTCATTTCCCCATTACAAAATATGCAGAATGTGTCATTGACATCCAAACATAATTATTTCCATTCTAGAACATAATATCAAATCAATAAAACAGTACACAAGCGGTCAGTAAATACATCATAATACAGATGTATCGCGTGTGTCAGAATTATTTTAAATTTGATATTATTGCAGTTTTTCATGTTGTACTATATATTTTATTGTTTTTATTTTGGATTAGTTGCAATTATTTGCCAAACAGGTAACAGCCCTTTAGTATTATAATATGGATTGTTTTTTTTCAATTAAATACACTGACTAAAATATTAATATACAATATACTAATACAATGTGTGTTGTATATTTTGTATTTTTTATAAAGGCATTTACAGTAGATATTAGATAGAATATTACAAACTTATTACGAACTATTGCTCTCATCTCACATTTCGGTATAATATGGTGTATATGGTTACATAATATTTAAATAATTATTATTGTTAAATTTAACAACTTGAAATAATAGTGTTTGTTAATTCAATCACATTGAATGAACGTCTTATTTCAAATGATTCATTAATGTACCTAAATTAATCGGTTTGCTGGTCGTTTTATAAATTCATTTTTCAAATGTTTTTTCCAACTTCAAATCAACTATCTCTCTTGATATCATCTTTGTAAAATGAAACAAATTCGAACATCGGAGTTTCAATTTGATTTTCGATTTTAATTACGTATTAAGAATAGATACTAATCAATGTAATCAATTCAAGATTAAAATGCTCATAAAAAGAAAATTGTAATAATGATGTTTTGTTCATATAATATTGTTTGTTTTACTGAACCAGAGATAAATAATAATAGTGAAATAATAGTAGACAAAAAGTTTATTTATTATGAATTTCTCTATATTTATAAGTATTCTATGAATACTAAAATATAAAAAATCCATGAATATTTATGAATATTTTTTTTTTTTGGTCACTTATAGCATATTTTTTTTTACATAAGAGTAACTGACGTTATACAAAAATTAAAAAGTGAACGTTTTGGTGCCTATGTTCTAAGGTAAATAATTATTAGAGATGTTCTCCAAATATAAAAACAATGGTAGATTAGCTCAGCGCTCTAATTCAAGCAATGCCGTTAATATAATTATTAAAAAGAGTTTAAATACTTTTTAGTTATTGCTTACCTGTTTAGTAAGATTTTATGTAGAAAAATTTGATAAATAAGTTTAAGTACATAAATGTACAACAGTATTTAATATTCAATAAAATGTTTAGTGAAAATGTCATGTACCTACAGTTATTTTTTTTTTTTTATTTATGCCAATAAAACAAAATCAATTTTGTCAAGAACCAATTTTGCGAAAAAATTCTCGTTATTCTTTAATTTTTTTTTTTGTTTTTCCAATGCTTTTAAAAACTATTTGGAATTTTCGATAATGACCTCTCAAAAGTACTAACTAGATTTACTTTCCCACTAGAAAAGATACTAAAGAAGAAAATCAAAGCATTATTTCAAAAAAATAAAATAAAAACACATTATTGTAAAATCAATATATTTTTCAATCCGTTCAGAATCTAATAACAAAAATATAGAATTGAACCTATATTATTGTGAATGTTGATATTGTAATAATATAATTTACAATTATTTTAGTCTTTATGGTAAACAAGTCTTTACTCTTTACTCATTGGTCTTTAATATAATGTACATTTCTTTTTTAATTTATTAATGTAATAATATTGTCTAATGATTTATGAATAACAAGAATTTTAATCTTTCAAACCTACCTTTAAAGAAAATTGAATTTTAAATGCATATTTTGTAACTTGTAGTAGAAATATTTTTTTTTAATTAGGTACCGTTTTTAATTAGACGTATAATTACTTATATGTTATTGGTATTTAGTAGATACTCCTAATTAGGTAGAATTTTATTCATATATTTTAAAGAGAACTGAGTAAAGATATACATTTAATAGTTTATTATCGGTGTTGTACTTAAAATTATTTAAATTTTTTTATTTAAATATTAAATGTCATCAAGTGAAAATAATTTATTGAAAAATTATGTAAACTTATTAAATTTGTAAGTCAGTTTTGTATATTTTGTACACACTACTATAAATTGAATCTATTAATTATGAGTCTTATACTTTTTGTTATAATAATATACGGTTCATCTTCGCGAAAGGTACTTAATGGAGTCTTGTATTCTTTCAAGGGTTATAATTTGATTATTAATATCATTTAAATTCTGTTTTTGTAAAGTTTGACATGGAATATTTATAACTAATTGTACTAAATATTTCTGTAAGTTATAATATAAATGTGTTACGTTCATTTTGTGTCGAAAGGTAGAAAAGTAATAAAAGATAACATCACAAAGTCTGTAAGAAATATTAGTTGGACACCCATTATAGCTATGATACGTGAGTGTTCTAGATGCCATTTGAGATTTTAAATTGACAAATCGCGGTGTATACCAAATAAAAAATTTAAAAAAGCGTATAAATCACCGTGGTTTCCAACCATGTAATAAATCTTTTTTGTGATTTTGAAATGTCGAAAACTCGCAATTATCATGTCGAGTGCATTGTTGCGTACCTATATTATATTTATCGGGTGCATAAAATATACAGACGCGCAAATCGGACACGGTTATGTACAACGGCGGTCATCTATATTTTGTGATAAACATACTCGTCTGCCGTGTGACAATATCGTCACCGATCGTGGTAAGCTTGTAAGCGTGTACGAGTCCTTCGTTCTAATCTATAGCATACAGGTACGCCATGCAAATAGACGGATTAAGACGGCAACTGGGTTATTTTTACATAGGTATTTGTACCTAATTGTTATCTATTTATATTAATAAAATCCAATACAAAGAAAACGGAAATTACTTTTGGCGAAAAGGGTTCAAGAAGCCAATTGTATTAACGTGCAGTATGGATGGCAGAAGGGGCAGTATCATCCACGCGAGTTGCATCAAAACATTTTATTCGCTCGTATTCGAGCTTCGCAGTAACACTACTGTTACTTACTTAAGTAAAAATGTAGTAACGTGCTAAGACTAACAATTATTATATTATGATAAATATTATTACACTATGATATTTATTATTTTGTTACAAAAAAATATTATAAAAACTGCGTAAATAAAAATAATAACAATGCGGCGACAGTAGCTCCGGCATGGCGTATTTTAATAATATATTCACATTTATTCTTTTAATTCGTATTTTTGTTCGTATTTGTGCATGGCACTGTAGTTAGCGGTGAGTGTAATTTGAAAAGTATGACATCGCGTGCATATTATATGTTACGCGAATAGCACGTATTATACTGTGTAGTAATGCAATCCTTCAATCCGCTGTCACAGATTTTCATTCAAAACGTATAAAGTAAAAAGTTGTCGCCATAATATGTAATTATTTTCTAATAATTTATGACAACTTTGGGAAATCTGTGCACAAAAATTCTAAAAAAAAAAAATACATACTACATGATATTGTATTGTAATTAATAGAGTTTAATTAAAAAAAGATTTTGGAACGTTTCTACATATAAAAACTATATGAAAAAAAATATACATGTTTTAGTTTTTTAAATATTTATAACATAATATGTCTCAGGAATTAGAAAAGCTCATAGAAATAAGAAGACTCGTAAAGAAAATCTAATCTATAAATATATATAAATACACATTTATAAATAGTATAAATATATATTGTTATAAGTGGGTAACTCAAAAGAGAAGCAAATCCGAATCACTCGTAAGTTTTATATTATAATAGTTATATTATGTGTAATATGTCCGTATTGTTTTATATGATTATCGATCGCTCTAATTTTTTCGTTCCTTTCATCAAGATTTCATCGTGTCATTATAATATTAGCATGCATCCTCTATAATTATAATTGTTTAATATGCACCTTTACGTGTTTAACATGATGTGAAAGTAAATATTATACAAGATGCACGAATGCATTTCGAAAACGTTTACTTGTGTAACTATTTTCCAAAAACGCCTAATCCATTTGAATCAAACCACGTGGGGGTGCGTTTTAAGGGTGCCAATGTGAGTGGTTTTTGAACGAGCCACGGCGCTGATATCCAACATTATTATTATTCATCATTCTTTCTCAGATTTTTGCCTGCACAATACGTCAGATTGTCCACACGTACATATCCTCGACCTCCACTCCATATTTTTTCTTCAAGTGTACATTTCCATAGACATTTTTCAATCATTTTTAGACGTCGTTGGCGTTTTTTTTTCTCAAAATTATTACACTATTCAGACACGTATAATGTTATCTCTCGATGCTCAAAATCTCATAGACCGCGGTGTACAAAAAATGAAATGTTCGCGTTATTGTATTATATCATTTATAAGTAGGATCCATTTAGTGAAATTGATATTACGTTCACGAAATGGATATTCAGTTCATGGACTTTATTCGTTTTCTGAAATCCATTCTCGTGGTTGTTTAACAAAAAGTCGTTTTATCCTTTCTACGGAAGCACTTAATTTTACATTTCATAAACTAGATACTTTTGCGTAAATAGACACTCAATCTTAACTTTTTGTAATTTGGACATTAAATTAAGGTAGCGTTAATACTCTAAAATGCATTTATAAAATAATCAATTGATTATCTGTATCAGAGTAGGCAACCTTTTTTTAGTCTGCTGGCCAATGAGTACCTTATAATGTGTGGGACAAAAGAAATTAATTAATGAACATTTAAATTTATTGTGAAATAATAAAAATGTTGTATATTTATTTATATTTTATTTTATTTTTTATAAGTAATAGTAATATAAATATATATTAATGTGAAAGTTGACATTGTTTTTCCAAAGCTAATTTTTTAATATCAATTAAACACCCAGTGATTTTAACCTGCTGCACACTTTTAATAATGAATTATGGATACATAAAAAGGTAAAATGCCGATTCACATTTAAATGCCTCCAAATAATGATAGAATTTCAAAAGTGAAATTCTATAGTTTCAAAAATTATCTTTTTGATACTATTTTCTTAAATTTTCAAGGGGAAAATTTTTTTCGATTGGAGGAAAGGATCCAATTGTAAATCATACAACTCCATTTTAATTTCAGAAGGAAATTAGGAGACATCTACTACTTTTGGATTATTAAATAATTCAAACTTAGGGTTTCAAATGTTACACTTTATTAACATTTTTAAATCGATTAGTTATTTCAATGTTTTTAATTTTTGAACGCGATGGGAAATGTGTTGTACTTTAGTACAAGATCGCTATGCGTATCATATGTTTATTTTGTATTATCAATGTGTATTCAGGAGAACCAAAATAAAAATCTTTGCGTGTTGGATCATGTACTGATCTATATCACTGAAATATGTCACAATTATTAATGAATACTCAACATTTTACAAAGGTAATCCGTATTTGAATGTAAAGCATACACACTTTAAAATTTAGTATAAATTTATATATTAACTATAGGTACCGTGGATACTGAATTATTAATCATTTAAAATATTTCGATTTATTATTGAATGTAAAAAATTTTACTATCATCCAAAAAGCTATTAATATTATTTAAAATTAATCACAGCACGCATTGTATTCAAACTTATTATTGTTATAATACTTTTAAGTTTTTAATAAACGATTCTATCAATATTAATCACCGTAATAATAAAAAACGTATTTTTATAGTTATTTTTATTATTGTTATAAATAGTATATAGCAGAATTTAGACTGTATATATATTAAACGAAGTCTAAAATAAATAATAAAGAAGTTATCGAAAACAAAAAGATTGTTCATATTTTTCTATCCCTGTTTTCTTTTGATTTTGAATTATATAAACTACATAACACGCTTTCCATTTCATTTTTACTCAATATTTAACTAACTGGATTTTTTTTTACTACTTTCACTAAGTTTTCTGTTAAATAATGTACATTATGTGAATATTTTATGTCATTTCATCAAAACAAAACTTTTAGAATTATATTTTATATTATTAGCAAAGAAAATAATGTATTGATTTTACAGTGTTAGTGTATTTTTTTTTTTAAGTAGAAAAAGTTCCATGCGAATTTTACCTTCTCATAAGATATAATCTGTATGATATATTTTAATGGCATTTTTTTTTCTAGAATTGGTTTTAAATATAATTAAGGACACTGAGTTGTTTTTTGGAATTATTTTGGTATTTTTACTAGATTTTATATATCTACTTATTGAATTTATTAAAGCTACACATTTTGTGAGTAAAATTCATCAAAAAATATCTATTGTGTAATATTAATTTTGTATTTTATACTTTATAATTGAATTATTGGTAAAATATTTATACATTTTATTTTTAGTTGGTTTTATACTAATACTAATACATGCTTTAATATTTATAATAATGTTAGTTGTTCAATGACGTTCATCTAAATTCTAGATTGATTTAAAATTTAAAATAAACTCATGGTTCATAATAATTTAATTATATGTAAATTGTATGTACCTACTAGTATTTCATTGTATTTTTTATAAAATGATACATAGGTATTTTAAACGAGTAAATTTTGTTTTATTTTAGTGTGAGACTAACGTTTATGTTAATTTGATGACATAGTTTAGTAAATAAAAAGTATAAACAATATCATAAGTGCTTCCATTTGAAGATTTATGAGGTGAAACTTTGGATATTGAAGAAGTTTTAAAACCTTATTTGGTAACAGAGTGCACGATAGAGTAAAGTAGTTACCAATGTAATCACAAGTTTCTTTTATTTAATAATTTTTATTTTTATAAGCCTACTAAAATAAATACAAAAATCAAATATATTTTGTAAGTATTTGTTACTAGTACACATATATTTTGTGATGGTTTCAGATAAGTGTTTTCCAATGTTATAATAATATAATGTACATTTGACGAATTACAAATACTCACTCTTTAACAGTTGATTATTAAATAATAAATTTGAGTTCATAATTATATATTTATAGAAGAGTTTAATAAATTAAATACAAAGATAACAATTTAAAATTTAATTCAAATTGTCAACTATTTAATACATAAATAATATTAATGACACAACTTTTATGATTACAACTTGCAAAACATTACAAATACCTAACTGAACTAAATACATTTATTATAAATTGTGTACATATAATATAATAAACTTCAATATTTCATTTATAACATAAAAATGTATATATTTGATTTGCTTGTCAACAATATTGTTTTTTTTTATACCTAAATATGTAATTGTTGTGCGTATTGGGTTATATCAGTGAATGAGAAAGTAACATGAATTTTAATCCTCAATTCTCCAATTAAAATTAATGGATGACGGTTGTCTACTAATAGGTTATATAGTGATATAGAATTGAACATTCGAGAAACATATATATGTTCTGATACACATTAAAAAATATAAAATATGCACGCGTATATTGTAATATATTTGTTCATTTGTTTTATATTTTTTTTTTTGATATCCAACCCTTGGATTGATGTATCCACATGGCTACATGTATTTTTAAAGAATCTAGAAAATAAACCACAAATTTTCTGCCAACAATTTAATTTATTTTTTATAATTATAATTTATCCTTATTTTCTATTATCTATCGTTCGACATAAAATAATATTATTTAATGTTTAATGATTATTTTTAAATTTATTTTATCTCCATAATAATATTGTATTTAATATAATATAGTATTTACCTATATAAACGACTTAAACGTGGTTTATAAAATATAATTATGTGTAAGCTAAGTATCAATAATTTACAAAAAACTCTATGCTTGTTATGAAGTCTTATGTAATCCTGATAACTCTGATTCAGATTTAAAAGTATTTCCGATAAATTAAGAACAATTATAGATCTAGTTTATGTAATAGACAGCGTAAATATGGTTTATATTATTGTTATATTTAACGACCCAAACTTAAATAATGTCACAACCTGTTGGGATAATAAGCATAATAAAAAAATATATAGAAATATTAAACCTTAAAAATAAATTTCTCCAGGAATATTTAATATTGACCTATAGTGAGTGTACAATTTAAATTTACTTTTATCGTTTAGTTTTCACACTAAAATGTAAAGAAAGAGCAAAAATCGCGTGTATTTCAGTAGTGCGATTGTTGTGCGTGTACACTGTTCAGATTAATCGCAGACAGGTAGCTAATACCTAATCAGCAGTGGCCAATCAGCGTGCCTTTGTGTATGTATTTAAACTTTATTATTCAAACCTGTGACTAAAGTACTTTAAAAGTGTAGCAGAAAAATAAAATCAACGAATATTTTAGATTCCGAGTGGAGCGATGAATGTATTGATTTTACAATAACTACGTGTGATTTTTAGTATTTGTTATCAGCTTTTGGAGTGGTAAAAATGCTAAGGTTATTAACTTCAATACTTTTTCTAGTAGGAAAGAGAATCTAGTTGATATTTTAGAAGTGGGAGGAGGTAAACAGTTAAAAATATGCTCAGTACATTTTTAAATAATTGAGAATAAACAAAAAAACAAAAATTAGGGGGAAATGCGAATTTATTACACAAAACTAGAGTTTAGATAAGTTTCAACATTGCTTCTGAGCCTAGTTTTAAGACTCGCTAGAAAAATATTCCCATCGTATAATATAAAGCATGTAAAATAAGAGCATAGAGACAGTAACAGGTCTTGCTACTTCAAAAAAATTAACATTTTGGAAAAACTTTTCGTGAATTGACATGCCTAATTTGGAAATTCGTAAGATCTCCCTTCACCCTTAAAATCAAAATAACACGAAGTGATCCAAAAACACATTCTTTTGTCACTTTCCTATTTTAAATTAACTTTTTAAATATTTTGTTTACCATTATAGTTAACTTCTTACTGCCCATTAATATAGGCTGACAGACTGTATTTACTATGATGTATGCATTTTTTATCGTATGCTATGATTTATCATATAATTTAAATTTAACACATATATTACAGTGACTTAATTAATGACGAGTTACACTCGACACCTACAACTGTACAGTAAAGTGGTTACTGGTTACCTACTTGTTTGGCTTAAATCCCATCTTAATCTCTTTAAATTAGTAAAACGATATTTTTTTATATATTTATATAGAAGGTATTTGTTTAATTTTCGACATAACATATCTAAATAAATGTTTAACGTGACAATAAAAAATAAAAATGCAAAATTTTTTTATTGTGTTACACATTATACATTGGATAATCGGTGTACACCGCGTTAATTTGTATTTTGCAAACATATTCAGGTAAAACTAGAAAATTATAGATTTCTACAAAATGTATTTTTGAAGTATAAGAAGTTAAAAAAGAATTTGAGTGAAGTAGGTGTTATAAAAATAATATATATATGTTTTTATTTTAAATATAAACATTTATAAATTTTATTTAATAATCAACAATATTAATTCATTATTTATATATGTAATTATTATGCAGAATTGAAATTGATCAGTTATTTGAGAAATTAACATGGCATTTTAAGCTTGAATACTCTAAGTTTCCGACAAAACTTTGTAGATGTCCATTATTAGCTTATATTAAAATTAAAATACGAGAAACGGTTCTTATACAGAAGATAAAAGATATATATTATTATATCAGTAGAGTGATGCTTGGTTAGTGGTAAAATAAATTTTAATACATTAAAAGTAGGTAGCTATTACTATAAACACAATTTTATTATAAAATCCAATAAAGTTAATGGTTATGTGCTACATCATTTTAATAAATCTGTTTTATTAATCATTATTATTTATTCATAATATTTTTTTTTTAAATTAAAAACTTTAGTGAAATAATTACGATGTTCAGTAACCTTGCATTCAATCGTTATAATGAGTAATTACTAATTTCATTAAAATATAGTTTTTTTTCTTACAAATTTAACTTTTATTAGATTTATTTACTTAAATATCGAATTTTGATGGAAAATTATTGATAATACATATCAAAATAATATCAGATAATTATGAGATAATTACATTATGAATATATACAATATCATATATTATGATATACCGGGAAAATAAACTCTTAAGAACGTGGTGTACCCAAAATGCCTATTCATAACGCCGTATTATCATAATAGTGAAAATTGGTAATGAAATGCATAATAAAAAATTGAAAAAACCCCATAAATGATATATTGAAAAAAATTAACTTAATAAGGATGCCGAGTTAAAAAATAGGAAAATAACATTAATTGCTGTACAGTGAGAATACCCGAGTCGGTTGTCATGGGATGAAAGCGTTCTTTTTATGAAAGTGTAATTCGTTGGAAAATTTAAATCTGTGGTTAATTATGCACATATACATATAACCGTCACTAATTTACACAAAATCTATAATATTTATTTATGAATCAAATATCTATATAATATTATACTATACAATGTACAATTTACATGATATAATGATTTTTGTGCACATACTATTAGATATTAGGTATTAATTCATCATCGACAATTTTACATTATTAAATTATTTAAGTTTTATTGCGTTATGACAATTATTATATCCATCTTATATCTGAGGCATAATTATTTGTATGTACTTACTATAATGATATTTTTAATATTTAAAAACTTTCATTTTTTCCATCCCTGTCAACAGCATAATAATATGATAATGCATGCTGAATTACGCGGTTATTTTACTAAAAAGTTTCTTTATTTTGAAGATACGTGTCTTCTGTACTTATACGCACTATTGTTGATATTAATAATAATATGTTCACTTTTTATAAACTATTTTATCATTATAAATATTTTGATACTTAAAATTTGTTATTTGAATAAAAAAATTCCTTTTTTGGGCTAATATAGCCTTTAGTGTAGGTAGTTTATAAATATATTTGAACTTTAAACAAACATAACATTCGTTTCTTTCCTTTTGTAGAGTTTTTGGTACTTACATATTATTATGCTGTGTGAATATAATATTATGTATATTTGAATTTAAAATTCACTTTGTTTTTTATTTAAAAAATATTTTTAATGTACCTACTTCATAAACAATACAATTCTACCAAAAGAAAAATACCATATAATATTTTATTGGAAGTTATTTTATTTATATTGTTCCTTTTCTAAGGTTGAACATTTATTTTTGATTTTTATACTAACTTCATCTAAAATTCAATTGCTAAAAAATGTATGATTTTTCGAAATATAAATGTATTAACAATTAATGTTATTTAAGTAAAATTAAGATAATTAGATAATTGAATTTATAAAAAATAGAATAAAAAATAAAACTAAAAACCGGTCGGTAAGTGGACACTGTTCTGCTGTACAGTAGTCAAGATGGGTCTATGTAATGATTGTGTTAAACTTTAATTCAATGATACAAAATTATTAAATACCAAAAACGATTCTGAGCAAAGACGGCCTGTCAGCCTACATAACTAAGTGTATTTTAAGATATTATTGCTATTAAATAATTGATTTTACTATTATAATACAGTAGATTGAATTAATTTTTGCAGAAAAAAATACATTTGAAAACATCATTATGTGTATAAAAAATAATAATATACTTTCAATGTTTCAAGAATTGACTATCAACTAATAAATTACTATTAAAATAATTAATATTCGCTTTAAATCGATAGTAAGAAACAGTATATTAATAATAATAACAATAATTGTCGTTCGTGAAAAGTGGACACACCAAATTTTGTCCATTTTTTAATATTGTGAATTTTCGAATAATGATCAATTACTCAAATACTATGAATATATTTTTTTGAATACATATTTATATGTATATTTTTATTATAAACGTACAATAAGGCAGGAACTGCAGGGATTCCGACTCGTAACAGGGTCTGTATTTGACAAGCCATTCAGGAAATCAACTCCACGTTGTAGATCACTAACAATCTTACCTTGTCGACTGTGGATACAATGAATATATACAAACATATTACTGGACAAATGACAATGGAAGCACTTGACTCTCAGTTTGTTTAATGAGAATTTAGAGTGCATGATACCTTTGTAGGTATACACACACATACCGTTACAATATCCGAAATGAAGATAATTAACCATTCAAACGTCACAGACACAGTAGGCTTGCATTATTGTGCTTTAGGTTCATAACATTACGAATGCATAATAAATGAGTAGCATAGTATGTGTAAACATAGATTATTGGTACATGAAGAATCTACAAAAACAAGTGTTAACGTTTTAAAGATATATTATATATATATTGATATTTATTTGAATTTTAAATAATAAAATATATTGTATAATTTATTATAAAAAAATGTAATTCATTTTAAGAAAAAAAACATATGGGAACTCGCTTGAATTTTTAGTAGGTTTCGATTATACCTCATCATTTAGTAGGTCACTATGCAGTTAATGAGTTAAATTGGTGTTTCGGCAACTATTTTTAAGGATATCTTTGAAATGTTTTGTAGCACCTATCTTTGAATTATTTTTTGCCAAAAACGTTGCATACTTTAAATTATAATAATTATTAAGATATTCTATCAAGTACAATTGATATATTAACTTACAAGTATAATTAAAAAAAAAAAAAACTAAAATCGTTTTTTTTTTCTATAAATATCCAATTAAGCCATTAATTTATACATCAAATGCGTATAGAAAAAAATCACTCGTGCATTTTCAATGTATTTAAATAGTTATAAGAAAAACTTATGAGAAAATTCGTTTGATATTTTCAAGCTTTTGGAATATTAAAAAAAAAAAATGACATATTAATTACATAAAATACAAAAAAAATAAAACAAATTAAAATGTAAAATGTCTATGAATATCTCAAAAAGATTCAAAATATTTTTAAAATTATAGTATATTTAGAAAATGATAATATAAATATTTGGTAAAAATATCAAATTTTTATGGTTGTTCATTTTTGAATTGTAACAAAAAAAAAATAGATTTTGTCAACAACTGCTGTTACGTAAATGTATTCTGTTATCCATAATATATTTTTAGGTTTTCCTTTAAGCCTATATTTTGAAAACCTAATTTAGTATTTTTTTACTTTTGACTACCTAAAAACAAACTAGATCCAATTTGTCATCAGAAACCATCTTCAATATTCAAGAATTTATTTTGTTATAAAAGCATTTTCATAAACAAAAATAAAAACAAAAATTGAAATAAATAAACAATAAACATACGTTGGTGCTTAAGCTCAAAGAGACCTTTTCCATATTTTATTCAGTGAGGATAAACTGAAAAATTAGAAATATAAGAATAGTATGAATAATAATAATACAGTTAATAAGAAAATATTAATAGGACTTATTTTTTTTTTATATAACAACACTTAAAATGTTTTAACAACTAGTAAAAAGTAAGTGCCAAAACCAAAAAACCAAGCAAATAACAATATGTTTGAAGGTACCTGAAGTAGAAAGAGAATCGAACAAAATAAAAATAATAACCTATACCAAAATGAATTAGTATAGATATCTATATAAATTACAAATAATAATATTATATCGTAAAGTTGATGTATTGAAATTGTGGACAATTTTTATTTTTTGATAGCACCATAACACATAAAATAAAATAAAAAATAAAGTTAAAGGAAAACCAAATAAAAAAATATAATCAATGCCAAAATGAATTATTACGTTTTTCAAATCGAATACCTGCTAATTTAACAATACAACTATTAACTAGAGATTAATTAATTATTTATTTTATTATCGTATTGTATTATTTTATCCACTTTTGTACTCTTGTTAAGTACTCGAATACTTGTATTTAAATACTTTAAAAATAATTTTTCTTTGTATTTTATTCCAGAATACTAAATATTTTCTTCTTCTTACCACTGTATTTCAATAACCAATATTTTTGTTTCGTATTTTAATAGTTTAAATAATGTTCTTAAAATAATATTTTATCATGCTTTTAAAAATTCATAAGACTTCATCAAACACGCATATGATACAATAGCTAAAATGTATATCTATCTAGCTGAATTTTAACTTGACGTTTTGACCTAAAATATAATATGTATGTGACATCTTAAATTCTTGAACCAACCAAAAATGAACTTATTAATTATTTAATTTAAATATTTATTGATAAATTTAAGAATACATTCGTGACAATTGTATAAATATTTAAAAAAAAAAAAGTACTTATAAAGTATTTTGAATACTTTTGAAAGACAATATTTGTGTACGTATTTCAAATACAAATGACACTAAGTATTTAAATGCCTATTCTGAATACACTTGAAAAGTATTCCTAACAAGACTGAATTTTGTATCATTGAAGGACTGGATAATTAAAAATAAATCATCAGCTCCAGCTGGACTTGAAAAACAAGCAAATATAAAGCTGTAATCTTTAAAATAAAATTGTATGGCTATACAAGCTAGCGATACAGTCCGAGTAGGAAAATTATTATCTTTAAATTAAGTTTTTGAAAATTCCTTGGATACAGGTATTAATTAAACTTTCAAAAAAAAAATTATGGGATTAAAGGTTTTAAAGACACAATTATGAAAAAAATGCAATACAAAGAAATGTAGTTGTATAGATAATTTCAACTTTGATTCCATGATAGTTTACCGTGTTGTCATAATAAAAGTAATGACGGTTAATCTAATCATTTATTATGAACAGCAGATTTGTAATATTATTGTTAATGTAATAATAATTGAGTGTAAAGATGATCGAATTTCAATAACTCGGTACTGGAAAATGTTCGTATTTTTATGTAAACATAACAACATTTACTAGTATCAGGTCATACAATGTATATACTTATTAAACATTTAGATAATAATAATGATAATTTTTATTTTACGCCCCGAAAGCAAATAATACAGTAACTAAAAAAATATTACAATTATCACAACATATTTATTAATATATACTAATACAATTGCATAACAGTAAAATAATATCTACATTTTTTAAACTTTGAGCGTTGTGAAGAATGTATTGATTTTACGATGTTGTGTGTGTGTGTTGTGTTTTTTTGTATCTGTCATCACCTTTTGGGACAGTGAAAATTCTTTGATTTTCTTCATCGGCATCTTTTTAGTAGGAAAGTGAATCTTGTAGGTACTTTGGGGAGTCAAAAGTGAAAAATTTCCAATAGTTTTCGAAAGCGTTGGGAGAAACAAAAAAAAAGTTAAGAAAAAACGGGTTTTTTATAAGTGTCTGAAGTAAAAATTTCGACAAAATACATACATCATAAACACGAAAATTTGAATTTCTTTTTTTTTCTGAATTTTTCGTATACAATGATTTTAGATCATTGAATTCAAATGTAATACATCCATTACAGTAACCCACTCAACACCTACTGTACAGCAGAGCGGTATCCTTTTGTCAACCATTTTTATAATAAATAAATGTAAGTGATTATTTTTTTCAGTAAACGTATGGACTTATAAAACTATATGGTTAACTTGAATTGGCTGATAAAATGAAGCTACCCAGCGGTGAAACTTTTTTACTTGATATTAAGGATTAATTTTGATTTCAGTACCATTGGCGAATTGATCGTCTAGGTGGATTTTCTGGGATATTTTTTGAGTTGATCTAAAATCATTTAAACTAGATTATTGCCAAGTTCATTTCATATTTTGCATAACTGTATCAAATTTATTATGTCGATGTTGTAAAAAAAAAAGAATTGCTTATAAAATATAAATTTGATGTTCTAAGTCAAAATTATATCAAATAAAAATTTGGTGTGATTTGGATTCATTTAAAACTAATTCATTTGTGTTTATTTTAGTTCAAATACATGGGATTATTTTTTCTTTGTGATATGCTATCACTGAACAAACAATTAATCTATGTCTGTCAATTATGTTGTTTTTTTTTATTTTTATATTGGTAGATACCATTTGTTTTTGCACATAAAAATATGATCAAACAAATTTCGTTTATATAGCTAAATAGTTGTATCAACTATCAAGTTTTGTTGAATTTTGAAAATATATCGATTTCGACCGTGGTTCCAACAAGAAAGTTTTCGAAAACTATAATCATATTAAACCATAAGAAAGAAATAACATTTTGTTTGTGAGATAAATAATGTTAAATAACGATTTTGAAAATAGAAAAAAAAATATAATATCAACTTTTTGATTGTTAAAATGTCAACTTGACCTAGCAAAATGTGACGTTTGTCATATATTTAGTGAAAAGTGAAGAATTCATACATTTAGACGCATTTAGGGGAAACTATATACCTATTGTGTTTTTCAGAGATAAACAAGAGATAAACAGACAATATTGAATAAATTTATTTTTGTATTTTCGTAAAAACGTCATTTTTGGATCTTGTATAGTTTAAAAGTATAATATACATTTACAATATTATGTTTACAAACAACAAAAATTACTCTACAGAATGATACTAAATTGCTCAATATTATGCTTTGCAGTTTGACTTAATATAATATAGGTACATACGTAGGTATACTGCAAAAATTAAATAACAAAAAAATTAATAAATATTACATTTTTGGAGATAAGTTTGCTAAAAAAGTCGTACAAGACTCATATAAGTTAGAATTATTTAGTTTTTTTTCGACGTTGTAGGAATACATGATATATTTATTTGACATGTTATGTATTTATTCTAATTCGTTGGCCGGAGGGCTGAGACACACATTTTACAAGCCACATAAAACATTAAACCGAATATAGACTATGCAGTAACCGCGTTTACTCAAATCTGTTGTTGGTTAAAATAGAAATATTATCTTTTGAGTAATCAAAATGCGAAGAAGCTAATGTCTTGATAATTGAATTAACTCGATGTACTGTTAATGCGATTAATTCCAATTAGATTTTCATCTGAGTAGTTTCCGTTTCTTTATTAACTTCCCCGATAGCGTTGTTTTTGACTCAAGTTAGATTTATGATATCGGAAATGATGATAAAAATCTAGATGAAAATAAAGAACATGTTCCAGCAAATACATATTTTAAATAGACATTTTTTATATTTTTGTAATATGTAATTTATTTTATGTTTTATCATAGTAAAATATTATTAGTATGATAATGCACACATTAATAATTATAATATGTTTTATAGATCATAAATCATAAGTTATTTGTATAAAATTTTCTGGTTTTGCTGATTTAAGTATATCAATAACGTCTCAGATTCTGAACGGAGAGTTCAAATGTTGACAAAATTAAGTATGTTTTCATATTATTATGAAGTTAAAAATACATATTTACTATTTTTTATTTTAATACCTGAAGGTTAATCATTTTTAAAGCCATAAGTTGCATCCTAAACGAATAATTTTTATAATCTCAGGAATAAAACAATAAAAGGTAATATTATACAACTTTTTAAATGAATAAATAAAAAATAAATAAATGACACATTCAATTGCAAAAAAATCTCATCATAACTTATTTAAATAAACCACTACAAACATTTTAAACATTGTGTATAAGCTTATATGGTATAAAATCATATTGTTTTGTAGCCTTACAAAAACGTAATGTATAATGTAACAGTGTAACATAATTTTGGGTTGCTTTAAAACAGTATCTATATAATTTGGGAGAGGGATGATGGTCATCTAATTAAAAAAAAGAAATTTGAACCAATTCTACCCCTATTTCAAACAGTATTTTTCTTAAAAGTAATATGTTTGGACATACCTGTATATTATTATTAATATATAATTAAAGAATTCAGTGAATAAAGTCAAATATCATGTAATTAAATATTTAATTTACAAATAGGTCGTCATAGGTACTTTTACAATGTTTTTTTTTTCGTTAAAGGGCTAAAACGAATATATATTAATAATAACAATTTTATTACACGATTTAGTATTAATAGAGTCTATTGCAGTATACGAAGCAAAAAAAAATTCACAATCATTAACTTAAACAGATTTCGTGTGAAACAATTAATTGGATAACATTAAATATAGAAAAGTGGTAGTTTGAATTACAGAGGCCATCGCGGGTTAATGGTTATTAGTAATAACTAATTACTTATTCGTCTCGTTTCACTCAATTTCGTACAAGATTACACAGGGTAGTAGTGAAATATTTACTGAAAATTAAGAAGTAATAATTAGATATAATAATAAAAAAAACAAATTCCAAGTAGTAGATAACGTATATGAAATATAATGAACGATATAATATATTATTTATTTTAGTAAATTTAAACAAACAAGCTTGTATAAATATATGTTATGAAAAAAAAAATTTCTTTCGATTTATGTGACTTTGATTAGATGTGTAATTATTCATCACTGTTCCAATATATATATATATATATATATATACACAAGATATTTGTAATGTATATATAAATATATATAAAGAGCTTTGAGAAATTTATATATTGTATTTTTACTCGAATTCAGAAGTTCTCGTTGATATTATAACACCTTCCATTCAGTAGCACTAAACAGGAGAAAACAAATGGTTATTGGTTGGTGAATCATCATGCTAACTTAAACCATTATTATGCTTGAAATACGCTACACTATCAACAACTTAACATAGATTGATAAATTTAAACAAATATTTACCAACAAACCGATGAAAAGTTTTTCCGAAAAGACTGTTTAACAAAATATAATATTGTTGACGATTTTTTCTTTTTTTTACATCGGTTCACCTTATGCTTGGCGAACACTTGATTCGATTGAACATACAATTTGAATACCATAAAATCCTATAAATATTAAACATTTTTATTTAAGGAAAATGATTTGTTCATCGAATAAAATTGCTTTGAAACCATAACCGATTTTATAATGAATAATCAGTTTTTTTTAACAATTTTCTCGAAATGGCGTTATTTTTATAACGGAAGTTAATTATTAATAAATGTAACATTATTTTAACAACAGTAATTTTTTTTTATTCATTATTGTTTATTATTATTATCATCTTTTATAGTTTCTTCGAAATTCAATTTTCTCATAATATTTTATTCGATGCAGTTATTGTGCTAGCGATAAATTAATTATTTTACGAGAATCTACGAAGGTAACAAAGTACCTACGTCTTACTTATTTATCGGCAATTGGAATGAAAATTGTAAAAAAAATATGGATAAACACATATAAAATGAAAATTTAACTTTATATAATTTAATAATGTCTCTATATTAACTACTAATAATTGCTGTATGATGTATTCAATTTTTTTTTTTAAATAAAACTCGTTAACATTTATCATGACATTAAATGTAACAATCGCTTAGGCAGTATAAAGATAGCAATGGGAAAAAGTTATTAACCGTTAAAACACAAATCAATATTTTAGATAAAATATTGTTAACTCGAACAAAAAACTGTACATTTTGAATTCTTTTAATACTTAGTTATTATTTTAACTGTTATTTATAGTTAGCCGTCAGGTACAGCATCTTAGTAAAAGTAATATAAACCAAATCATCAAAAATAGAGTACTTTAGCTATGAATAATTTTAAAATGTATTTATTATTACGTTTATGGTTTACTATAAATAATTGATAAATTGACATATATTAGATTTTGATGAATTTATTAGTTTTACAAGCACAATGGTGTGTTTAAAAAAAATCTTTTTCATGTCCTGTTATCGCGTTTTGAAGTAAACTGGAAAAATGTAAGACAAACGGCTCTTCTTAATTTCTTGCGTTGTTCTATACTATTCATAAAAATAGATACTGATCTATCCGTATATTTTGTTTAAAATTGAAATTTCCATATATAATGATTTATCATTGAATTAAAATTTAACACATCTATTACAATGATTTATTTAACGAAGAGTTACATTTGAAACCTACTATACAGCAGCAATAGTGAGCTTCCTGTTTTTTTTTTTTTTTTTGAAGTTAATATTTCATTTCGATATAATAGAAATATTGACAATTTATTTTCTATTATTATATAACTACAAAATACTAAGTTAATAATACTCGTAGTACAAATTTATTATAATTTATACAATATACATATAATAGTTACTTATGCATAAATGTTATGTCATTACATATTTAATTTGCATCAGCTATTTTGTAAACGAAACAATCTTTGTATTTCGCATTTTACCCCATGATTCGAAATGTCTATAATTATTTTCTCTTCACATAGTACTATCATCGATATCATCTTACCTCTCCATCTGGTTCTATTTTTACGCACACATTTTATCGGGTCTTCGTTTTTATGTATTCATATGTCTCCACAATTAAAAACTTTCAGCATTTAAGTAAAATATTGAATTTTATTCGTATCCATGATTAACAATGTTTATTGACATAATGAATTTCTTTGAATTAAAAAAATGTCAGTCGTATTTTAACTAGTATACTTTATTTTATATTTGTACTTAAAATATAACGACACGTGATATGTCATCATTTTAGTGAAATTTTTGATGTTGTTTTGTTATTATTATTATTATTGCTAGTCGTATTTTTTGGTAAGTTCTGGCTCACAACAAATTCCGGGAAGCCCCGTCTATGTTTCTACACTAAAACTCAAACTGTATGCCAATAGTTCCATCTCAAATCTTACCCATTCTTATATTCATACCAGAAATCCCAACCATCCAGACCTATTTCACCCACATAGGTGTCGATCACCTCTCCATTTCGTGTCAAACCACTAGCGCTTATACCTTCTGTACCGAGCTTATGCCTCTGAGTCGAGTACGTGCTCTATCAGAAAATTGGCTAATTATATTTAGGTAACATTAGTCAATTGATTGATTGACGATCAATTATAATATATTTCAAATTAGTTTATACAGAGTGTTCAAAAAGTTTGGAAACGGTCATAACAGGTATAATTATAACCCAACCTATATAAATCGACGACACCTCATTAATTATATCATATTATCGTTTATTAGTCCTAATATAAGTCTAATGACCGTTTCCAACTTTTTTCAATACTCTGTTCGTATAAATATAATACATATTATCTTACGTAAACAAATATTATATTTTTGTGTTAAACTCAATCTACAACAGTTTGTTCTACCCCGGGTTATCCGGTATTGGCTCGTCATATCTCGGCTTATATCTAAATTTATAACATGGAAATAATAGTTAAAAGATTATTAAAATGATCCCTTTTAACTCATCGAATTATGCGATTAAGATGTCTCTGTGTTCTCTCCGTGTTTTCATTCGTTTTTTATGAGCGCCTCAAAATCGTCGCACCTAACAATAATTTTATGCCACTCTATATCTTACACAACGCTTCAATTCTAACATAGGTTATACACATAGTACGCACTCCATGAATTTGCTTAGGTTTGTATAGTGGCGTCTATCTACTTAATTAAATATTTTTCTGTTTGTCAAAATATAACGATAACATTTTTTCAGTGTGTGCTATTTGATATATTACAAGGTGAGACTAATTTGAGATAAAAGTATAACGACTTTTTTCTTTTTCCATTAAATTGCGACAAACCAAAGTGGTAAAGTTTTTCTTCTTTGACAACTTTTAGTTGGAGTACTAGATGAATTATTTGTTTGTCTTTCTTCTATTGTATGAGTCCAAGAGCCCATATATATTGTACGTTTACTGACACGTTTCTATTATTTATTTTTTAATATTTTTACTTAATTTAGGTTCGTAGTAGACTGATATGTAAATAAAACTAGTAATATTTTGAAATAGACTTATATAATTTTTATTATTGTTTAAGCGTTTAACACCAAAAAAATTAAATAGTTCCCTCCGAAAAAAATTGAGTTATTCGATTATCTAAGTAGATAGGCATTGTTTTCAAACTTAATCGAATGATATTTAAAATCTTACCTGGATTTTCACAAAAATTAGCACTCTTCCACTAAAAATAAATAATTAATTAATTAAATTGAACAAATAATTCCTTAATTGGAAAAATGAGTGAGTCATAAGTTGTTCATGTCTAGTTCTATCCCAGAATATAATGTGTTATCTTTATTTCATATATTGTACACAATGAGAAGTAAAATGGCCGTGTGATAGAGATACATGTGTAGTAAACTTCTAACTAGTAACATACAAAATCAAAGTTGCTACAACATAATATCAAGGTTATTTTTGATTGATCGGATGTTAAGAATTTATATATTATTATATGTATTATCATCATATATTGAGAAGAACGGGTGTAGTATTTAAATAGATAGGTTACGTGATGGACTTGATTGTGCGGAACATGACATTTTGAATGCTGTTAATTATTTCATTCTGAATTTGACGACTTAGCACTGAGCATTTTTATCAATATGATTCTTTAGCATATGATCATATCTCGATAATAATTCACATATACCTAAAATATTACTTTTTAAGAACTTATTAAACATTCATCATGTTCTCGGAATGGGCGACCATCTTTGGCTAAACAAATACGTCTTTTTTATAATTCATTTACATTTTAAACATTGTTATTTTTATTTTTATAATTGTACATCAATAGGCTTTTGTTTAATGTATTGATCCCAAGAATACGAACAACCGCAATATGCATTAATGGTATTTAATGTGATATAAACTTGGTTATTGCATAATTCCAACGCTTAAATACATTTTTTTTTTATTAAAGCTTGATAAATCATATGACCACTATTGTGAAGTGACTGCAAGTGAAGAACAACGACAATAAAAACAAAAAGCAGCATCTAGTGCTTTACTATACTCCAACCAGTGAAATTACATGCACCTCGAAAACTACTATTTTTATCTTAAATTTTCATACGAAGTTATTACGGTTGATATGGATTTTTCTTCATTATTTATTTTTTTCCGAATCTATTAGTATTTAATGACATGTATCTTCTGTTATTTATTTACTACTTACTGTTTCTAAAACACATAATAGTACGAATAAAAAATAAATAAACAAATATTCTATCATCCAAAATGAATTATACATTGACAAAATGTTATTTATTACTTGTGTAATATTTGAAAGAAAGTAAATATTTCTTATTGGTAAAAAAGAGATGAGTTTATGTTCAGACCTAATTATATGGTTTCATTTAATTAATTTCATAATTTATTATGAAATTAAAATACACTAAAAACCTTTTGGTCACTGATATTGTCGATATTTACTTGTTCATTATGTTTATCTACTTTCACTAAACATTCAAGGGGTAATAAGTAATTATTTGGTTTAGTTGCTAATTTCAACTGCTATTAAATTTTCAAATACACTATAAAGCTCTTTGTCTCTGATATTGACATCTACTGGTTCATCTGTTTTAGAGGTTTTATATACATCTCTATTTTTTTCGATAATACTGGTACATTTAGGCTAATTTTTTGTTTTATTAATTAATTTAGTCTTACCTATACAGATTTTTTCCACTGGTTTTTAATTTGAATTTGACAAGCCAGTTTTAAAAAATATAACTGATGGCTGTCAGTTGATTCAAATCTTACAAGCATTTTGTTTACTACATTCGCGTACTAACAACTACCTTATTAAACTATTTTTAACATTTATCATTTATCAATTATTGTTTAGAGGCACAATGTAGACATATTTAGAAATTGTCTATTTACGTACCAGACAAAGTGGGGGTGGCAGAAAAAAGTCTGCCAAACGAAATTTCCGTCACGTGTTGGCAGCACATATATAGGTTTTTAAATTAGTCATTTTATTTTCGACTTTAATCAAAACCAAAATATACATGGTTATACAATTTATAAAGAAAAAAAATGTATTTAAAAAAAAAATTAAATAAAAAAATTAAAATAATAATAAAAAAATAAAAAAATAAAAATAAAATATTAAAAAATAATAAAATAATATAATAATTTTATTATATATTTATAATATTAAATATTATTATTTTAATTTAAATAATTTAAATTTAAATTTAAATTTTTTATTTATTTATTTATTTATTTCAATTTATTTTTCAATTTATTTAATAATATAAAGTATCATTTTTAATAAAAATTAAAGAAATCTTCTATAAATATTGAAATATTATTGGTGCAATATATCATTTTTTAAAGTATTTTTCTTGTTTTTAAATTAATTTAAATCCGCACTCTATTAATGGCTTTTTTTTTGTAGCGGGAATCCCTACAATAAATGACTTCAACACCTATTTTTTTGGATTTTTTGACCACTTTCCACCAATAAAACAGTTATGATATTTAATTATGTCACTAAAATTATGGTGTGAAATGGGAGTAGTGTTTAAGTTTTATAAGATAATACCATGATATAATTCTACTATTTTGTAGATTGTAGTTCTTATTTCTTTGTGATCTTTTAAAAGAATTATTGTCGAATGAAATTATTCTATAAAAAAAATTTTTAAATAAAATGTTTTAAAAGTAACTTTTGTAAGAACTATTTTATTAACATTTAAACTTTGAAAATTTGTTTTAGTAAACACCAAAAATGAATAGAAAAAAAAATCAAAATTGTTTCTTTGTAAATGTATGTATATAACATAAATTATAACTTTTTCTTATAAAATTCCATTACATGGAACATTTATACTATTATTTGTATTTTATGCATACATATACATAAGCCCAGTTTACTAGTAGTCAATAAACACAGTGTTACCGAGATTAAAATATGACTAACATTAAACGAAATTATTTATTTCACATTCTTAACAATTAGGTACCACCAATTAAAGGTCTTGTGAATTTTTGAGCTAAAACGTGGTTGAGGGATCTTCTACAGTTTTGCGGTATGACAACATATTTATTTGCAAAAGTCTGTACAAAAAACAATTTCATGGTGAGCTAAGGATCCGAAGAAAATTATTATGCGTAATTAATTTTATTGCTTTTTTTATCAGGTGCTATATTTCTTATACTATTATTTTACGATAACGTTGGCCAAATGATTTACCAAATGGATCCCTTTGGAATACTCATCACGTGCATACAAACTAGACGTTTATCCGCGGCATTTAGTTCACGTAGTCTTTAAAAAATAACATCTTCAGAGTTAGGTACACAATTATTATAAGTCAATCCTTATACATAATTGGACGTGTCCTGACTGACTGACTGATCAATATAAAGCCTAAACTATGATAGCTAAATACTTGAAATTTCCATGGTAACTTTGCACCACCATATAAAAGTGCATTAAGAAGAATTTTCCAAAATTCGGATTTTAAAAAAGCGTTCACGCGAGAATTTTGAGATTCAAAATGGACATTGAATTTATTTGTTTTATTTTATAAATGGTTGCCATTGGTTACTTGGCTTCAATTAAAGTAGCTTACACATTCAAAAACTACACGATTTATTTTAACGAAAATCTCAGAGATTGTTCTTAGAGATATCAGAAAAGTTTTGAGAATAGTTTGAACCACATTTGAAAATATTTTTAAAGTGCTAAATCCAATCCGTGACTTGCAGTTGCCCATATAGGTCAAATTATTTCACAAAGCAAAGAATACTGACGCTGATTTACTCATGAATTGAGGTACACTAAAACCGAAATTCACTTAATAAAGTTCATGCTGTTCTCTAAATTTTTCTGATACCTCTAAGAATAATCTTTGAAATTTTCATCAAATTCAGTCTAGTAGTTTTGAATGTATAAATAACAAACATTTATTTATTTTTATATATAGAAAGAGATTATTTAAAAGTTTCTTTTATTTCTGTAACCAATTGGAAAACCCTATTTGTAAACAAAAAAATATCTGAGTGTACGATAATGCGCTAGGCAAAGTTCAAGCAACATGCAGGGTATCTTTACGTAAACCAATTCACCCGGTTTCTATCACCTTCATATCTCTGCTTCATGGCTTCCTTAGCTTTTGAATATGAGACATTGATTGTTATTAACATATAGATTAGCGACACACTAGCTATTCAAAATAGCATAGGAGAATGTAAAAAATTGAGCCCATAATATTAAACCATTCCAACATGGAAGATATTCAAAGCTTACATTTTCGTTACTGGCATACTCACTCATTATCAAAATTATAAGTCACTTCCTGTATAGGTAGAAATATGAAATTAAAAAAAAAAAATTTGTCATATAGTGCAATTAAAGGCAACTCTTCAAATTTCAAACGTTTTATAATATTAGTACCGCTTTAGGAAGGGAGTTTTAAACGTGTAAAATATAATAATATTTTTCCTATTTTTTGTCTCATTAAAAAAATTTGAACACCAAAAATAATAGATCATATTTGGGTGCCTGTGCAAATACTTATATTGTACAATAGGCCAATTCAGAAACTGACCAAGTGTTAAGCAATAAAAATAAAAGATGATTGTTGCTCCTGAAAGTAGGATTTAAGTGAGATTATGGAATAATGGCTATAAAAAATGACTAAATGGTAATAGACTTGGCCACAATTTAGATATCACTACTTTCATAGAATGATTTTTTTTTATCAAGCGGTCTTTAACTTGCCTTTTTTAACGGTTATGATTTTTATGGGGATTCGATTATCGTGAGCCAAGCCGAAATTCACTCTATAGCGACCTATATAGGTTGATAAATGAAGTTGTAAACACTTCTCGAAAGGAATATGTGTACAGAATTTGGTGCCAATTGATTTGGTAGTTTTCAAGTCTATAAGCTCTATCCAAACTTACATTCATTTTAATATATACATATGTATATGTACACGGAATGCACATTTATGCGCTAAAATCCAGAACATTTCCGCCGGACGGAGAATTATTTATGAAGGATCAGATGTGACGGGCCGCGGGGTGGAATGTAGTTTGATCACCACGCTGTGACTTACACGATTATTCACGTATCTATAGAATAAGAATTAACTGCAATAATATCACAGTATCTTTATCAACTATTAGGATAATGCACCTATGAACTACGTAGTACATGCCCATAAATATTATGGTTCTTTGTGTGTGTGTGTCCTTTGGGATAACTGAGGTAAGACTACTAAAGTTTGTTCATAATCTATTAGTACCTACTTTCTTTGAATGAATATCTTTTAGACTGTATTTGAAAATCGTAAGTTTAACCAGGAATAAAATTAATGTTCAATTTCAAAATAAACCTTTTCAACAAAAAATTTAAATGTTTATAGTATAAGTTTAATTTATAAAAAATAAAAAAGTGTTCGTAAATTAATAAAATTTGTTTACAATGTATTTTTCTAATGAAGAAAATGAAATATTTACCAAACAAACAAACTTATTTGTTCAGTTATTAAGTTATTTATATTTTTAAATTGTACATAATGTATTATCTATTCGAATAGGTTTTCATTGGAATAGATAAGAGTATTACAAATATATATATATATATATATATATATATATATATATATATATATTATTGACAAAGACTTAGTTCTCGACATTTTAGTATAAATCAAATATGAATCAAAGCAAACTTAAAAATAATAGGTAGTGCATTTTCATTTTATTTGTCTTATGTCTTTCATGATTCATTTGCTTCGTATTTTAGTAAATATCTATTTTAATTAAGCAATTATTTATCAATATTTTTAGTTAATTTAATATCATAATAGGTACTTAGGCATTATAATATATAATATTTATGATGCCACCACGGTTACACTGATTCTATTAATACTTTTTTTATACTGCCATCGCGATATCACGTACATAATATGGTTATTTTCAATAATAAACTTTATATTTCATGTAAAGTAAATATCTGTTAAAAAATGTGTTGTTTGCATATGTGTTTGTGTTCGAGTACATAAAAAATAAATAAAATTCAAGTATCATGCTCATTTCCCATGTCATTGAATTACGTACTCAGGGTTATTGTCGTTGTACAATTGAAAATTGCCTATATACATTTTGTCAACTTTCTGAAATTTAGATCACGTAGATTTATACATGCAATTTATATGTATAATATATATACATGTGTGTATGTACATATTGGGAAAGAGCAGTAAAAGTAAAATGTTATTAAACACAAGACGGGGTTTTGTTATAATCAAAATCTTAACGCTGTAAGTTGGTTTTTGTAAGGATGCATCATTATTTTCATTTATTTTTATATTTTTTTCACTTGCATACTTTCAATTTGTTATACTTTGTTTTATATGTGAGAAATGTTTATTGTATACAATATTATACCGTAACGTCAGTCCAAAGATTTCTTATATAGTTTAACTGAACCACATTCTTATACACACTAATAAGTTAACTTCAATTAGGTATAACATAATTATTACTTAAATTACTTTTTATTTATTTTAATGATATTTTATGATTAAAGTTAGTTTTAATTTTAATTATTAAATGTGCGTATGAGAAAATACAATTGGGTGTGATTCATATTAAACTAGTCAAATAATAAAATACCAGATTCCAATGAATAACTCAAATTTATATTAGTATATAATTATAAATTAATGGTTGTTGAATACATTATAACGTAACATTAAGTTCATTATTTTATTCATTTTTCAAATATTTTAATATAATTTTTAAAATCATAATAATCATCGCAGTAATGTAGTTTTAATTACATTTTATGATTATAGGCTTGTTTAACGATTGTTTTGAAAACTTTAGCACATTTTTCAAAAGTAAAATAAAAGGTTATGCAGTCTTTGTCACTTTGTTCATTTGTTTTATAACAGCTCAAAACAATAAATTAATATCATAAAGTTAAAATTAAAAGCATATATAATAATTATTTTTATTTAAAATTAATTTTTGGTTAAGTGTATATTTAAATATTTTTTATTTAGATCATAATTCAAAAAATAGTAGCTGTATTTAATATAAACATACCATTTTTTTTAAATTGAATATTTTATTAGGTTGATAAAATATATTTAGTTTTTTAGTCTCTTGATACTGTTACTGTCAGTAAAGTATATTTATTTCGACAGTTAAAGTTTATTAAGTTAAATCCATATTTTTGTAAGTACGTAACAATTAAATGGGTTTCTAATCTTCAAAATAAAAATAAATATGTTATATGATAAAAATAAATTAAATAAATATTCGTTAGTATATTTTACATAAAACGATTGTTTACGTATTTTTTTTTTATATGATAAACATAAACATATTATTTGATTGTTTAAATTGATATATTTTTATTAATACATGCTTGCTTAGTTAAATGAGTACAAAATATCAATAAAAAGGATTTTTAATTCAATTATTGTTAAATATAAAGTGTATTTTCTATAAATATTTGTTCACCTAAATCACCTAATCTGCATAAAAGTCGTCATTATACTTTAAATTATTAAACTCAAAGTATTATTTAATAATACTTTATTAATATTTAATAATACTATTTTTTTTCGTTCTAAAATGTATTATTTACGGGATGTTTAAACTAATAGGAAGTATTAATAGTAGATGATGTTGAAAAAAAGTCTTGAATTTCACACTGCATACCTTTTTATTTAAATTAGCAGTAATTAAATATACATTAATTATCATTCAATTTGCATAAATATATTTATTTAAAATTCTAAAAGTTCTATACTTATGTACTTATTCAGTATATAATACATAAATGTTTTGATGTTTAAGTTATTTATATTAAAAGGTGATGACAAAACGTTTAAATATATATTTTAATGTATTGTATAATTTATCATAAGTATAATATGTACATAATATATATATCATACTTATCTCCTTGATTTTTTTTTCAATTAGAGACAAAATAACATTATATTAAATAATATTATGAACATCAAGACTAATATTTTCATGTTCCTATGAAATATAATATATATTTTTTTATAGTATTACATGTACTTTAATTGCCTATTTGGAACACCATTTTACATTTCAAAGTTAATATTTTGTTCACATCAAACAATTATTATTTTATTATGATTGAATATTTCAATGATCATACAAACAATAACACAGATCAACTTTTAAAAAATAAAAATATATTAAAAAGAACATTAAAAAAAACAATATGATGTATAAATGTATTTGAATGAAATATGTTAATGTTTTAAATTGGTATTTGTTGAGAATTGTATTGTATAGGTTATATCTATGTGGTAAATGTTAAATTTATTTCATTGTTGAGGAAGATATAATATTCTTATTTTTTTACTTAAAAATGGCTATAGTTTAATAGACAATAGAAAATTCGTCTTATACTCTTATGTATGAATGTACTGGTATAACGTGTATGAAGAAAGAATCATTAATATACAATAAGTAATCCATTACTCATATCCTATATATTATTATATTATTATATAATGTATCAGTGGTATTTAATTCAATTTAGGTTTACAAAAAAATTTTTTTTCACTCAAATTATTTCAATTGTTGATAATTCTAAGTTTCATATATTAATTTATATTCACTATATTTGTGGTATTGATTTTCGTCCAGAAAATGTATCCTATTATTGGTATTGTTACTTAGGAAGAGTTTTCTTTTTAAAATGAAAGGGTTATTACGTTTACATTGTTAGATGAACTGTTAATGCTATTTTCTTATAATTGTTTCGAAAGATGCTTAAGATGTTCAAGTAACTTGAGATGGAATGACAAACTCAACATAGTTAAGCACTCTATCAATCAAATATAAAAGTAGTTTTTTTTTTGTAAGTTTTCATATACGTTTTGAAAACAATAGTTAACCGATAGGCATTTACCTGCAATTTGTATAAATTCCTTGTCTTAAATGACATCTGAAGATATACACGTTGATTAATAACACAATACGTATTATAATATTAATACTAAGTTTATGAGTGTATTGGTATATTATCAAAAAAATATTTTTTTTTTTATTTCAATATTTAAAAATAGTTATAATGAAAAAAAAACGACATTATGAAGGAAATTTCTGGAAACATTCTGACAATATGGTTGGGTATTTGTTAATTATTTAAAATGTGGTCACTCTGTGTTTTATATTTAAAATTATACGTGAATGGTTATACTAAATAACCGAGAGTTAACATTTGTATTTTCTATTAAAATAAACTCAGGATTAACAGCTTTAGAACTTTGTGGGTATATTAATATTATACATTTTTTAAAATCTTTGTTTTGTTTCCGATCTCTGTTATTCACTATATTATGAATATGTAACATTCGGTTATCAGTAGCCGTCACAGCAGGTTGTCCTCCGTACTCTGTTTACCGATATATACATACTTCGTTACCGTTTAATATGCCTTCAAATAGGGGTCGCAGGTCTTCTCAAATCCGCAATCTACCAGACACTTCAAGAAAGATAACAAATGTAACTCCACTTACTCCACTTATATGCAATAATCATTTCACATATGTCTCTGCATGTAAAAATAACTCCAACAGTAATTCAACAAACAACGCAGATAGCGACAACGGCTTCATGAAAACGCTCCTACCACTTATAAACACATTCATCACTCAACTCATGCAGAAAATAATTGAAAATCTGTCATCATTAATAGTCTAAATCAAAAAATTCATGGCTCCCCATAACGAAATTTTACTAAATTGGAACGCCAACGGTGTCAAAATTCATAGGAACTTTTTATTAGCATTTCTTAACCATCATAATTTCGGCATAGCTTACATAACCGAAACACATTTATCCCATACGGGCAAAATTATATTCCCCGGCTACAAAATGTATTGCGCGGATCGTAACACACCGGCACGCTTTATGGGCGGCATAGTAATACTGATTCGCAACAATATTAAACACCAACATTTCCCCATACCTGTTCTTCAGAGCTTAAAAGCCACTGCAGTGCTAATTAATTTTAATACTCGATCTATCCTAATCGTCAGCGCTTATCAACCACCAAACCGCCCAATGCATATTGCCGATTATGATAAACTAATGAACCTATATAATAACACTATAATGGCCGGTGATTTAAACTCAAAACATATTAATTGGGGTTGCCGTGTCTCGAACCCAAACGGTATTAAACTACAAAAATACATATCTACCTCTGCATGTATTGTATCTGCACCAAGCACACCAACTTATTTTCCTTCGGATATGAATAGACTTCCTGACATACTAGACATTCTAGTAACCAAACCAATTCAATTCAACGTCGCATAAGAATCCCTCTCTAAACTCGATTCGGATCATAATCCAGTAAAAATACATTTAAATTCTCCATTGCAATTATACCGCTTAAATAACTCACTTTTCAAAGGTAAACCAAACTGGTGTACTTACTCGGACTATATAAATAAAAAGTTAATTATCCCAAAAAAATAACTACTGCCTTAGCAGCAGACAAAACTGCCGAACACTTCACTGAAGTCGTTACTAATGCTGTACGGGCGTGATCGGACACTACACCACAAAATCAAATTCAAAAAAATCACGGTACATTACCACTGTTCATATTGACTTAAATTTAGCAAAAACACATCGCCAGACGCGCTTGGCAAACCCAGAGAAATCTAGTAGCCAAAACAATGTTAAACAAGCTTACTAAACAAGTGAAAACCGCCCTTCAATAATTCCGCATAAATTCATATAGCAAGTTTTTATCAAAATAACTCTAGCTTATGGAAAGTCACAAAAAATCTTTTAAACAAAGAGACAAACTGCATTCCTTCCCTTCGCACTCCAACACGTCTTATCACATCTGACGCGGAAAAATGCAAAATTTTTTCGGAAAACCTCTCGAATACTTTCTCTCTGAACCAATACGCACTCAACGCTAATAATCTTGGGGTTGAGGATGTTCCGCGATCACCAAACTTCTCGGTACAAAATTTAATCAATTTTGTTACTTCAGGAGAAATTAAAACAATAATTAAAAGGCTACCCATCAAAAAATCTCCTGGTTACGACAACATCACTAATCTTATGTACAAAAAACTTCCTAATAAAGCAATCATGTTCATGTTTTCTCTATTTAACTCGCTTCTTCGTCTTGGTCACTTCCCGGAAAACTGGAAAAAAGCAATCATAATACTCATAAAAAAACTGGGAAAGACAAAACAGACCCTGACAGTTACAGACCAATTAGTCTACTAACTTCATTATCTAAGATTTTCGAAAAAGTCATCTTCTCGAGACTGCAAAATTATCTAAACTGCACAGACACAATTCCAAAATTCCAATTTAGTTTCAAAGCACATCATTCTACTACACAACAACTCATGCGTATAACTGAACATATAAGTAACTCATTTGAAAAACACTGTCACACGAGTGCCGTTTTCATTGACATCTCTAAGGCATTTGATAAGGTATGGCATCATGGATACCGCACACAAACATAGCCCTCTTCGCGAACGATACCGTCATTTACTCTGAATCTCGCAATCCGGAAGGAATATCTGTACATCTACAAAACCACTTAAACACATTATCTGTCTGGTGCAAAAACTGAAAAATATCAATTAACCCAGTGTTTCCCAACCTTTTTACCACCACGGACCACTTCGACAATATTTTATAGGTCGCGGACCACCTCAATTTTACGCAAACTAAGACCTTTTTTTTTTTTGCTCATTAACAAGAATACACAAAATTTATCGAAAAATGTTAATTTTTATTATTTTACTGTACTATTATATATAATTATTAAACTTCACTAATAATTTACTTAGTGTGATTTTTGTGGCTGTATTTCTTTAACCAGTTTTTCAATTCTCGGATGAATGTTGTAAATGGCTAAACGCATGTCGTCACTTACGTCCAAGCGATTCCTCTGTTTATTTTTGATCACACGTAGACTGGAAAATCCTTGTTCACATAAATACGTAGTTGAAAATACTAGTAAATAACGTAAGGCAATTTCCCGTAGTT